>VXAZ01007422.1:1134480-1193455 GCA_013399875.1 Gymnorhina tibicen
GAGAGCATTCAGACAATCTGGTAGAGAAGTTTACATGCTGTGTCAAGTGAAACTTAGCAAAGATCAGTCTTGGATGCTGGGGGCAAGTATTATAGTGATTTAAACTCTAATCTCCAAAAGTAATTCATTGCTTTCAGATTTAGTTATAAAATATATCTGATACCATAATAAAAGATCCCTTAAGGAGATGTTTGATGGTACACCAGAAGTATGACAGACAAATTAGTAGCAGTCATTTAAGTTGCAACATTTGAGGTAGATTAGAGTCAATTCAGATGACTGATCTTGTTTGCAGCTAACAGAATGCACAGTTCTAGTAACTCCTGTGCCTTCATGCTCACCACAATGTTTTGGAAGCAGGGAGTGTTCTCATAAGTAACTCACTATGTGCACCATTTTCATTGAACGAAAGCTCGCTAAGAAGGGGTTCAACAAGAAAATGATCATTAGGTAAGAGTGCTGTAATTTCATCAGAGACCACCTAAGAATTTGAATTACGTACCCTTTTCAATGTCTTTTGTAGTGTCAAAAGGACATGTTGTTTCAGATAATCAGAGGGGTCTTTTTGGAAATTGAAAATTCTCAATGTATCTGATGTACTGGAACCTTCAGAAATAAGTTTTGAAAGAAGACATTAAAATTTTCAGTAGAATCCAGGTATCTTATTGAATTAGAAACAGGTCTGCACAATTTGAATTTTAACGTAGATTCAGTAAGTATACATGACCAGTGTAAAATAACACCTTCCATTTCACTATTTTCTCAAAATTTGTTTATCAATGGCACATACATTGACTGTATCACCAGCATTTAATGGCAATGAGTAACAAATACAGTAAAAATATGGTGAAAACATGAATAACAGATGAAAAAATCTTGGATTGGCATCAGCATTGTACATGGAAGATCTCATATCCATGTTGGTTTTTTTTATTAAATACAAGTGAAGTTCAATCTTAACTCATAAATATCTTCTCACATAATTTGAAATGTCAAAATATGACTTAAGGAAACAAGGTATAATGATTGCATAGGAATTTGATGATATTTTCTTTGTTAAATGCTCACTGTACACACCAGCAAAGAAAAAGTCACTAGGAGAGCACTGCCCTCCACAAAGAACTGTTAAAATACTTCTAAGCTGGGAGGATTTACAATTAACCTAGTACTGGTCATGTTAAGGCAGTTTTTTATGGGTTTGAAATACCCATTATCCTCCCCCTCAAATATTTTCTGAAAACAAGCAGAAAACATGGGCATTAAAAGCATTTATTTCTCAGACCTTAATCCTATGGAGTTTCAACGCCTATCAAGATATGAATTACTCTCTTGAGATCAGCCTGGTTATATCTGAAAGCCCTTGCAGGCTTGCAAGTTTGAATAGTTAAAAAAAAAAGAAAAAACTAGGGAGAAATCAAACCTCTTAAAGTATCTATTCACAAAGGATCACTTTAAATGATCTGAACAGTTTCAAGCAGACTTTCAAGTGTCCATATTTACTGAGCATACCCTGCTTCAGCTTGTTCTGAATACTGAGTAGCTACAGTGTGAATTTATGTAATGGAATCACTTAATCTTTCAATGCTTCTTCTTATAATTAGGCATATGTGGCACACGTTCATTAAAGCAACCTTCCTCTTTGAACAGGGGTTAAGGCTTTATTTCAGAAAGGTACTTAGGCATATGCTTAGTACCAGCTTTCATGACTGTTAAGCAAGTCCTGAGAGGATGCACATGGATAAGGATGATTTCCTAACTTAGAAAATTCTAAAACAGATTTAATTTCATGTAGCACTGGGTTAAATTTCCCTAGGTTTTGAAGTGAATTTTGAACAATGGGCTGTGAATTAACTAGCCAATATATAAGGGCAGATGCATGGACTTGAGAAACACTTTTGGGTGAAAATCAATACAATAAACTATCTTCAGTGAAAAACATAATAGTAGGGGAAAGAAAATAAAAATTGTCCTATAGTCTACTGAAAAAAAGAGCATGTTATTTGTCATTTGGTGTTTTACCTTTACTGCAGTATTAGAAATGGGTCATAGTAGTTAAGGGAAAGCACGACAGAAATGTTAGGGTGTTTGATCAAGCCAGACTCTAAAAGAGATTCTAAATGAAATATAAACACACTAGCAACAGTAACAATTTTAACAGTAAAAATTATCATATTTATTTATGATAATAAATTAACCAAGGGATTCTTTTGCTTTTTTACCTGAACTCATTTTAAGACACAAGATGAGTCTACAGGAAGGTATCTAATACTCCACTTTACTTGGTCATGCATTGGTTTTTCATCTTACATTGTCATACTAATGATGAAATGATAATGCTTTACTCCAGATATTCATTCCTGCCTGTTTCACATGAAATAATTTACTAATTTTAAAATGCTGTAGTAAAATTTTGCGTTCAGATTCTCTGCTCTTGACTTATTTTCTTGACCCACTGTCAGCTCTGGGCAGTTGTGACTTTCTCCACAACATGCCTTCCGGGGTTCTAATTATGTCTGATGTGGGCATTGTGTCAAAATCTTAATTTTGCACTTTAGGTATAGGAGTGGTCCCATTGATCTTGGTGAGAAGACTTATGGGATTAGATTTTTGAAAATGCTTTGGGAAATACCTGGGTGGTGTGAAATATTTTATAATCTATAACAATTTGTTCATATGGAGAATTTTCAGTTTAAAGTTGGCTATATATCTTTCACGAAAGTCAGCATCAAGTGTTGCCTTTTTTCAAACATACAGAATTTTTTAAAGAAAGGCAATAGGAATTTAGTTTTGAAGAAGCAAAACACAATAACAAACACTGTTATCCCGACATCTGTATTATCATTTTTGTTAAAAATTAAAATTAGTATTTAGACCAACATATGAATTACGTTTTGTTCTGACAGTTTTGTAAATATTAATTAACAAGTCCATAATTGTTTTCAGGAAATTATAGGTTAGTGAGTATGTGGACCCAGTCAACTGCTTTTTGTCTGTATTGCAAATCTTTAATCATTAAAATGATCAGATCATACTCTCTTCTGTAGTCCAGTACTTCACAAGCTTCTACAGACACATAACCCTAATTACTCACACTGCTTTACAGTTATGTATTTTACCAGTCTGCCAGGTTTCAGCACTTCCCACTAACACACAAGGTAAGATTATGAGTTGGTCTTTAGTAGCATTAAACTTTCAAAAGCAAATTAAATGTGAGGAATTGATACAACATAAAACCAAAATGAAAACAAATGAAAAAAAGCTCTACACCCTCTGGGTGTCTGTTCCTTGGTACTAATGTTCTTTGGAAGCAGGTTCCTATGAGAAAAATCATTATCAGCCAAGCAATGCTGAAAGCTATTTTGGATAGTTGAAGCAGAAAGAGGATAATCACTCTAAACTATAGACCAGTAGTTTGACAAAGAAGAGACAATATGAGAGGTATAATTTCCAATCTAAAATAAATACATTCAGTATAAGTTCATATCTTATCTCAGAAAATACTTTAATACCAAATGAATTTTTGTAAATTTGGTATTATTGATATGGTAGTCAAACAAGAGTGTGTATGATTATTTTTCCTGTGCAGTGCTGTTACAGATAATTCTATAGATTACAGAGTTAGAGATGAAAATATAGATCCTCTAATGTGCTCTCATTTTCCATGGTTGAAATAGGCCCAAATTATTATGGCTGAGTAGAAAAAGCATTACGGAAGAAACAACTTTCCAATCACCATATTTGTTTTCTAATTTCTTACTTCTGTTTTTAAGAACAGATAAAAAAGTAAAAGTATTAATTTTTCATTATTGATGGTACATAAATTGTTACTGTCTTTCTTGTTTAATTTACCCTCTTTCCATTCTTTCTGTGATATAAGGGATACTGCTTTCATGCATTTTCTGGTCACAATAACTAACTAACTAAAAAAAGTAAATAAACTATACTGAAATAATAAATAATTAATAGAAGTATATACAGTGGTATAAGAAGAGCAAATATTCGTATTACTATAGATACATATATTTGCACATCTATGTATGTGTTTTATTCAAGAAAAATACATGTTGAAGAAACAGTTCTTTACTGTATGTGTGTTAATACTGTGCAAACAGAGATTGTTTCATGTATAGTGAGGAAGTAATTTGAGAAGAAGAATGAGTGAAGTTTCGTGAAGGTTCTGTTTCTGCAAGCTGCTACACGTACATAAACTTTTCAAGCTCGTGGACATCTGCTAGCCCAGAGATATTCTTCTATGTAGTATGCTGGGGTCTTTGGTGTTTGTTTGCCATGCTACACTTCTTAAGCCTGAACACTTTTGTAGAAGCCATATGTGGGGAATGCAGGGAGAAAGCATCCTTAACACAAGTTTATTGTGCTGCTGAAATAGAGTGTAGTGACTTCAAGAGAATTTTGTCTTGCAGCTTCAGTGATTCTTGGCAACAAAATAAATCAAACCACTGGACCAGCAAATACATTGGTTTAGTATATAATGACATGTTGTATGGTGCATTATGAATAGATATGGATCATGTGAAATGCTGTTGGCATGTATGGAAGGGAACTTAGGTCCTTTCCTGGAGAAGAAGTAAGACCCAAAATAGAGTTAGTAAGAATAAACATTCAGGAATTTGTAAATAGAGTTTCACTGCAGTGGTACTTTCACATGATTAAATTGTTTTAGGAACTTCTATAAATAAGGTTTGAGTTACTGGTTTCTTTAATCAAAAATTAAATCTATTTGACTAAAAATGAGCAGTTTTTGTATAAAAAGTCAGATGGAAAATCTATTCTATGGCTTGGTTTGTCAATGATGCTATTTTGTTACTGAGATACTCAGAATGAGTACTCCAAGGAATAAATACTGATAGACTGAGAGTAGTGTGGAGAAAAAAACAAACCACACCACCACCAAAAAAAACCCAAACAAACAACCCCAAACCCCCACACAAAGCTGAATATTGAACAGCTCTATAAGGATTCCAATGTGCATTTGTTTGCAAAGAGTGTGGTCTGTTTCCATTCTAGGAAGCTGATTTCTGAAAAGTTTGAAGCCTGTGTGTGAGGGGGAGGTAGGTCTCTTTCTTTTCCAGTTCCTGTTATGAACATGTTATGTTGTCTATAGGCTCTTGGTGGTGCTGCAATACAGTATTGCTGTCCCCCCACCCCCAATAAATATTATGCAATTAGTACATGATGAGGCATAGTATACAGATGGTTTTTACCTCCCAAAGCTGCCAAACTGTCTTTTTAAGTGTGTGAGTGACAAATAGTCATTTTGGAGAGTGACATGTCATGATGATGGCCCATTAAAACTCCTCAAGAATACTCAGCTAGCTACATATGCCCACTCAGCTCCATCCACAGCAGCAGCTGCTTCTGAGTTCCTCCTGTAGCTGCAGTAAACTTAATGGGCTGGCTGCACAATTCCCTGTCGCCGCAGGGCATTTTGTGTTCTTATTAAAACTGGGGAGTGGAGAAGGCACAGATTTGTGAATACAGCAGCTGCAGAGACTGGAAAAGAAGAGGACAGAAAAAGGAAGGGTACATGTGTGTGTGTGCACATTTATGTGTACATACATGCACTTAAATCTATATGTATGTATAAAATCACTATCTCTATAAAGAGCTACATTATATAAGTATACACAGGGAGAGAGAACACTACAGATTATATTGAGTATTTATTAAGAGGGAAAAAATATCATAAAAATGTGGCATGGATGCTTTTATCACACCAAGTTTTCATTATTTCCTATTAATTATTCAACTCACTAGCCTTTAGAAGACAGTATCAGTTATTCCTAGAGGAACTTTTCATCTGAACTTTGTCTTCAACCTAGAAGCCTTGAGGGCTTACTTAGATACTAACTGGAATATTATGAAGTGAAAGTTTTAGAATTTCAGTACTTCTAATTTGAATTTTGTTTGAACCATACCCATCAAAGAAATAAAGGAGTTTCACTGTTCTCTTTCCTGTTTAACCCACATTTACAAAAGGCTGGCAAAATTAAATATTCACTTCACTTCATGTGGCTGAGGTGATAAGGATATTATCCTTCTGAAGCACTGATCCACCACTTAAGAGTATAAAGGCTGTATAAAGGCTTTCACTAAACTCTTCCACCAATATTTCTGAACATTTTATTGGGGAAACAACACAGAGGAAGGAGGGAATGGTAAAACCTAACTGCTTATTCCAAGTTTGTTGACGGGAGAGAATAAGTAAATAATACAAATTCGTACTATTTTCATTTCTTAGGTGCAGAAACATGCATTCTGTAACAGAAAAGAAAGAGTTCAAAAACTGCATTAACAGGGGAAATAAGGATTGCTTGGGGTTTTTTTAAAGAAAAATGCCTAGTTCATTCAAAGTAAGCTGACAGTTATGCTACTCTCCCTCCCTATTAGTCATGTTTATTTTGTTTGCTCCTCTGGTTTCAGGACTTTAAAATCAATGGCAATTTAAATTGCAACCTCTTTTTATTTTTTTTCACCTCCAGGGTAGGGGGTTTTTTTTGGTGCACTTGGAGTAGTAGTACTACATACCCTCAGTAAAATGACACTTGACCAGTCAGGTAATCATCTTTTTAAATTCCTGTTGCATTAAGCAGAGTATGAAAAGAAGATGCTGATAAAGTTATACAACATTATTCTCAAGTACTATTCATGCACTTCAGACCTATCCATGTTCTCATTCACTTTGGCTTTTGGTTTGTTAATATTTTTACCTTTTTTTTTTTAAATGTTTTTCCTCTTTTCCCTGTTAAACATTTTTATTTATTTTACCTCGTCCTATGCTTTCTTAATAATGCCTGAATACCTTGATTGTAGATGCAGCTTTATTCTCACTGGCTTTAAATACTGTTGAATATGAAGGTCTTGGAGGTTCAAATTAAGCCAAATGTCATACATTTGACTGCAGGAGGATTATTAAGGACAATCTGTGGAATGACAACTGATATTCCCAAAGGGATGTGCCTTGGTTTTACCTTGAATCTGAAATGTGTTCATTTGATAGGTAACTTCTGATTACCTCATTGCATTTGTGGTGACCCTGGGCACATATATATCTGCCTTGTGGTCATTCATAGGGCTCTAGTGTTACTTGTGGTGAAACAAAATATGATTCAGAGGCAGTCTGAGTTCAGGCAGCCTGTAAGGTCAGTGCTGAATGTGAAGAGATCTCTGAAATGTCCTGGACCTCAACTGTCTCAGAAGCTCTTAGGTCTTTGGTCAGCTCTGAGCACTCCAGATACTGTTTCAGATATTTTAAATCAGCACAGAAGAGAAGTCTTGTCTGGGCTGACCAGGTTTTTAGTAACCCTGTCACCAGCTGCTTGTGTTAGATAAACATAACGTGGTTGTACTGTGGTCTGCAGCATGAGACCTTGTTGTATTCCCACATGACTATCTCTGCACTTGCCTGACAAAGAGCAAGTCTGAAGGCAACAAAACAGTGCATGAAATTGCCAGTACGTCAAGATGGCAAATTGTGCCACAGTGACACAGTTGTCTGTGCTGGTTCCCTACTATACTGACAACGCTGCTGAGACAAGGAAACTCTGGCAGCATTACAAGCATATTCCTTCTGTTCAAACTCTAATTAAAAGTGTTGGAGTTTTGGGTATAGCCATTTATATTGACTTGATCTCTCGTCCTTGGTATTACCTGTTATGCTGAAAGCACAGAATGTAGACCAGCGTATTTCTTCTGAACCTAGGCCTGTAATATAGTTTTACATAAATTAATAAAACCAAAAGCAAACAAAAGCCCTCCAGGAGCTCCTTTATCACTTCCTCAACGTTTCTTGGAGAATATGCTTTTATAAGAAAATCATTACCTGCTGAATAATACTTTCACTGGTGCCTGGGTATGAAGTCAATTATACGAATCGCAAGCCTTTGCTGACATCAATAAAACGTTGAGGAATCTTTTTCTTTCCCACATGACTTCTGTAATAAGACTGAAAGATAAATTTAAAAATATGTCTTAGGCTGTTGATACTTAAATATGGCTTCAGTTTGTGAGAATGATAGTTTCATGGTTGCCTCTGAAAACAATGATCCTATTAGTAACTAATGTGTTTGTGAAACCCTTAGACATTGCAGAAGGGTGGGATGTGTGCACATTAGATTTTACAGAAATGTTAACTCCTTTGTCTGTGTTGAATTTTAAATATTAGTTATTATTTGCATTGAAATTGTTCCAAGTCACCAACACTGAACCCTTAGTTATCCTGATAGTTGAGAAATGTAGCTGTTTAAAAATAAAAAATATTAAAAATTTAAAGAAAAGGAAGAAGTAAAACCCCTATAAATATCTAGTACTTCACGAGTCATCACAAAACACGTACTAATAGTGATAATCTAAGGGGAAAAGGGATTTCAAAACTTTATATGTGCAGCCATAGTACCATAGTAAATACTGACTCCAAGAAAATCCAAGAATAGTAGTTTTAAGAACCTGGCTTTTGTGATGACCAGAATTTAATACAAATGGCCAAATTGTGTCTTTGTTTCAAATCACCAGCTTTCTTTAGTCTTTTAGAAATAACATGTTCAGTCTTTATATACTCTTTGTAAGTCTTCCCAGAAAGTAGGAGGGGGAGAAGGTAGCATGAAGAAAAGAGTGTCTTCTTCCCACAATCTGTTCTCAGTTGTTTTGTGGTAGTAAATTGTGGTTATAAAATGGACAACAAGATTGCTTCTGGCCTGGAGTTCTTTTTTTCTTTTGTTGTGGTTGTTTTTGATTCCTAGTGCCTCCTTGCTTTTTGTGAGAAGGCAGGAATAAAGCTGCAGTTGTGTCACTTCCATATCACCAATAACTATGGATGCCTGCACAGGGCATGAGGAGGAGGCAGTTTTCATTCCTCTCCTGCCTTTCTAGTTACTTTCATAGAGAGAAAGGAAGGGGTGCAGACAAGGCAACTCCTCCTTGAGAAAACTTTTCAGTTGTTCTGCAAAGGAGGGCACATTTCCTATGGGCTCAGGAACTATGAAGCTAGATTGTATTGAAGCATCTAATGTTTCCCCTGCCCATCTCTTTCTCTCCATTACTTCTGTGATCCTGCTGGTGTCAAAAAACCATCAGCTCCTCATGTTCTCCCTTCAGTTTTCTTCTTCACCAATAATCTATAACTCTGCAATGAATCATTAACTATGCTGGCACAGGGAGAAACAAAAGCAAAGACAGGTCTTCAGGAAAGAGAAATCAGAGAAGAGAGGCATGTGAACATTGCACCTGCTTTAAAGGAGCCTGAACTGAAAATCAGAAAAAGAGCAAACCTCACATTCAGACATATAGGAGAACAGTAGCGGCCAGATAAGCTGCTTTTAATACTCCAAATGCTTTTAATAATGTAGTGCAGTATCTCTCCTTACTGAGAAAAATAGGTGTCCCTCTCTATTGGAATACTGCATTAGCATACTTTAATGGTAAGTGATACAAAATGATGTCATTTTTGTTTGTACAGATCTTAATGAACAAATAGGCAATATCCAGAAACTATTGAGTATTAGGAATTTAGAAATGTTTTATTAGGTTTCCTTAGAATAATCACTACCCTAAAGGTCCACAGAGACATATATGCTATGTCTAGGAGACCCTAGACTAAGCTATTTTGCTGTAGGGCCAAAAAAAAAAGAGAAAAAAATTGGGTTATTAGAAGAGTTAGGGTAATAATACCTTTGCTATTTAGTGAAGCTGACTGCTTCCTTCTCTCACACATATCCAAACAAGTATTTTCTAAAACTGAGAGCCTAAAAAGATTAAGTGCCCTCTATTTTAGGTTGACTTCGCAGTCAACAGAGGGCACTGCATAAATTATCTTCTAAAAAACTAAAAAAAGTGCACTTCTTGTGTTCATTGACCCTCTGCCTCAACAAGTCTTATGTAGCTTTTGTTCTTAGATCTGTTTGCTGTCTGCTAATTTTCCTAGCACATCAAAAGTTATCCTCCTTGTAAAAAATACATCATCTCTCTCTAGTGGATTGTTGCTTCCCTTTCCTGTTCTCATGTACTCTTGTACATGCAGGGATCACCCAAATCCAGAACTCTTAGAATCTTCATGTTAAATGTATGTGGAATGTGACAAACAAGCTATAGGATCATCATATAAGAACCGGATCATGAATCTTATACTTTAAACAAGCATAACTGATACGCAAGGCAAATGGGAGAGTCACCGTCATGGATATTGTGTGGAGGCAACAATGGATGAAATTAACTGGAAGCATACAACTGACTATCATTCCTCTTTCTGAAAATATGGGTTTTTACTTACAGTGTCTGTGGCAAACTGATTATGAAAGAAAAATTGTATGGCATGACCCAGAGTGAATGAGATGAGATGAGATTTACCCAGTGAATCCTTGAATCCTCCATGTCTCTTGAAAGAAGAATTTGAAACTGCCTTTGCCTTGATCCTCTCTGCTTCTAAAGTCATAGTCCCCATGTGCAGCTACAGATTGAGCTGCAGTTCTGTCTCCTACATGAATGGCCCTGTAGAAAGTGGGAGGAGTGAAAGACAAGCTAGCAGATGGCACTATCACAGATGCTTTCTGGAACCTTCCTGTAAAGTACAACTGTCCTGAGGGCTAATATCATTCTATATAATTGTTGCCAAATTAGTAAGAACAAATAAAAATCCCAGGTCTTATTACTTAATGTATTTTTTCTAGTAAAAAGGGGGCAAAAAAATCCCCAAAACAACAACAAAACCAAACAAGAAAACCCGACAACTACAAAAAATGTGGAAAGTATTTTCCAAGGCCAATATTATGTGGAAAATTGTACTTCTCACTTCCTATGATGTTAAATTAAACAGCTGGAACCACAGGCAGTTTGCAATCATGTTTGATAGTAGCAGAGCTGTGACTATGGTACAGGACATTCAAAAATTTTGTTCATAGTTGCAAAGCATTGATGCCTCTTCATTAATTATTTTGAAGATCACTGTGTGGAGGAATTATATTGTGTGAAACTGGAATATAGGTGACATAAAAACTGCACCAAACTTCTCAATATTTTCAGCAAGGTACTTTTTTTTTTGCATTGTTTTCTTGTACTGTACTTTTAAGTTAGATCGCCTTTAAAATGCATATGAAAATGTTCAAAAAAGGTCTTTAGAGTGCTTTACACTGAATTGATTGTTCTATAGTGCCAAAGAGAAACTAAATCTTGGGCTATATCACCTTCCTGGGGTTAAGTAGGTAGAGAATGGTGCATTACTAATTTGTGCATGGGCCAGAACAATTTTTAAATGCTTAGTAGAACAAAGTTTTAATAAAAGATACAGAGAAGTTTGCAGTTCCAGAGCCTTAACCTTGGAATAACAAAGGTCCTCACTAATCACTTTACTAATCTGTGTGGTAGCAGTTTTCTTACCAAGACATCGTTCCAAAAAGTGGCTTCTGTTCAGCATTTCACTCCAGGTCACCAGCCACTGTAGTGTAATCCATGAGGAGATTTATGGACCTCAAAGTGGAACTTCTTAAAGAACAATGTGTTGTTAATCAGCAAGCCACTGAGTGAGCAAATAGGAAATGCTGAAGCTGCAGAATTTCTTCTTTCCCTGGGATGTGAAAGCCTTGCTCAGTGCATCTTCAAGGATTTACTGGCCTCTCCCCTGAAGGTCTATTTTTTTTTTTCAAAACAGTGCTGGTGAGCTATTCAGGGTAGGGCTGAATGTAGATACAAGGTGAAAGGTAGGCTGTGCAGCCCTGCAGCTTGAGACCACTGTAGTGTGCTGATGGGCTCAGCTCCATCCCCATTGGGCAGTGCTGTGCTGCTCTCAGCAACTGAGATATGGAAACTTTCCTTCCTCTGCTTGAAGAGAGCTACTTGTACATCTCTTAACATTCAGAAAACTGCTCTGCCTGATGAACTGCTGGGTATGCTGGTGTCCTCTGCTTTTCTCTCATCCAGCACATCCTTAAGTATGCCAGAGAAGGTGGAACAGCCTTTACGTGGAGAATGTGAGAGTCTCGGCCACCACCAGAAAGACCAGCTGAGATATGGGCTGTGGAGAAAACAGAATCACTTAAGAAAGACAAAGACATGGAATCTTTGTATCCCATAACCTCAGTTATTGTGTAATTTGGTGTTCAGCATTTCAGTCTAGACTGTAGGATTGTGGCTATGTAGAGAAACCCACACCGTGCCTCTGTGGCACACAGGGGACTTATGCACCCTGAAGTAGGTATTAGAGAAAGAGGAAAGAAAAAAAAATGTAAACCAAAATCAAAGACAAGTTAGACAGATTCTTATTTGCACAGGCCACTGCTCCTGTGTAGGGAAGACGGATACTTCTTCCAGTCAAGTCTGACAAAGCATTGAGAGCCCCTGCTGCCAGATGTGAGAGTTGAACAGAAGTATGGTTTGTTCAATAAACCCCAGCCATTGGGACTGAGGAATACGCAGAACTATGGATCTCGAAAGAGCCCAAATGTGAGATACATTTTACCTTGACCTTCTCACAGTGTCAGCATTGTTTATTCCTGAGCGTGCAGAGAAGTAGGGCCTTAAATATTCAGGGAACTCCACCAAAGAAATCTCAGGCTTGTTTAGGTGTCTCTGGATTTAGGTAGCAGCAGAATAAGGATAAACCATATTTTGAAATAATGTAGCTAATCTGATTTAGATACCCTAGTTCTGTTTTCCTAATCCAGTCCAAAGCTCCAGATTCCATTTCTGTCTTAAAAGAGAGGAGTGCACTGTAATTGCATAAGTATGAGATATCCAAACAGCGTAAGTGAAATAATGTGTAAGAAATAGACAGCCTTTTATCTGGCTGAAAAATTCAAAAGTGAGCATGAATACTTCCCTGCTGAAATAGGAAAAGATTTTGCAGCTGTGCTAAGTTATGCCCAAGATAACAATTTTCTGCATGTATTCTGGAAGTGAATACTGTCACAGTGATACTCCTAACAGAGAGAAAAAAAAATTAGTGATGGAAATTGTGATGATGTTGATGGCAGTGGACTTACCTCCAAACTCGAGATGACGTGGAATTAGGACAGGTACAAACAAGATATGAGATAGAAAAATCTAAGCACATTTAACATTGTCTTCATCTATTTACAAGTATTAATCCATTTTGACAAGCAAGAAAGTACTTTAAAATTTACTGATATTCTTTTCACTTGTACAGTATTAAATATACGTATGTGTTACTATAACATGATATGCAGATCAATTATGTTCTTGATACAAGTTTGAGAAGTATGTAAGAGGTGTTTGAGTCTGTGTTCTGTAACAGGAAGATGAAACTCGAAGGACATAAAAGAGCTAGAAAACCTGTGGAATCTTGCTCTGTAAGTTAAAATAGCTTGAATGATGAGGAAAAATGTTTCTTTCTGGAAATCTATCTTGCCATTCTAATGGAAGATACATTTTGACCTACTGAAGTATATTTCTTGTGTGCCTACTACAAGTAGTCCCAGGGAAACTGCACCTGGCTTTCAGTGCTGTGTACTTCCAAAAGTGCCAGGACACCTTGGTCTTTCTCAGAGTCTGGATTTTTCTGAAATTAGATAATGGAAAGCAAGATATGGAAGTGAAGAATTGAAGTTACAGGCCCATCAGATAGTAGTGAGCAATTTATCAACCAGTACGTTTTACCTCACTTTATAGAATCATAGAATATGCTGAGCTGGAAGGGGCCCACCAGAATAATCAAGTCCAACCCCTGGCCCTGCACAGGAAACCCCAAGAGTGCCTGAGAGCTTTGTCCCAACGCTTCTAGAACTCTGTCAGGCTTGGCGCTGTGACCACTTCCTTGGTGGTTCCACTGCCCAGCCACCCTCTGGGTGAAAAACTTTCCTGATATCCAAATGAAACCTCCCCTGACTCAGCTTCATGCCATTCTCTCAAATTCTGTCACTGGTCATGAGAGTGAAGAGATCAGTACCTGCCCTGCTGCTTTCCCTCATGAGGAACATTTGACGTGTTTTACTACTCTCCACAGTAAAACTGAGAAAATATGTAAATACACACAGGAGCAAACACACACTGACATTAAGTTTATACTGACATCTGTCTGAAGTCTCACCCTTCAGTAGGGTGATAAGCTGAACTGAACAATGTAGTTAAATTCAGGTAGGACTAGTCACAGTTGTGATCGTATGTGTGCATGTGTTTGCCTTTTTAAAAACCTAGCATGGGAAGAATGAGATTGTTTGCAGGAAAGAATGAAGTTTTCTTGCAAAAAAGGAGCAAATTTACAGATTGTAATGGTCCCGCACATGCTGTGTGTGATAAAAATTCAGCTTATCTTTCTAGGAACAATAAAATTCCATGTACTCCTGCTCAACATAGGAATTATTTTTACATATCTCCATGCCACTGACTCCCTTGTAAGTTAATCTCATCTCTCATCAATTTTTCACCAGCTTCACTCTGATGTTGATAAAGGCGATGGTTCCATCAAATACATCTTGTCAGGCGAAGGGGCAAGTTCCATTTTCATTATTGATGAGAACACGGGGGATATTCATGCTACAAAGAGGCTGGATCGAGAAGAGCAGGCCTACTACACACTCCGAGCACAAGCACTAGATAGGCTGACTAATAAACCCGTGGAGCCAGAGTCTGAGTTCGTCATTAAGATTCAGGACATCAATGACAATGAGCCAAAATTTCTGGATGGTCCCTACACTGCTGGAGTTCCTGAGATGTCTCCTGTGGGTAAGTGCAAAATACACTGTGGGTGTTGTGGGAAATTTGTTCCTATTGCCTTTTTAAAAGTTTCATTATTTTTTACTGTTTCACACTAAGCTACTTAATTATCTATGAGGCACCTGCAACAGTTAGATATTTCAAGACTTAACTGGAAATAACATGCTAGATTAAGTATTTACTTTCAAAAATGTTGTGAAACTCAAATAGCTATGCAAGGATTCAGATAACCATTTTATGGTGTATTTCTCATTCCAGTGCCCAGAGGCTTTGTTTTATAATTCCCATTAACAGTAATAAGTTTCACACCTATGTTATGGTTCTCAGAGGTGATAATTTATAATTTCATTCAGATAAGGTCTGTTTGTAACAAACTCTTCAAATTCCTGCTAGCGAAGAGCATAGTTTTTGTTTCTAAGTTTTGCACATTTTAGTAATAGTTTATTAGATATTTTTTATAACACTGAAATCCCATTTTCTGGGGAACATATGCAAGCAACAGGAACTGGGGTACAATTTGACATAGTTCAAAGTTCTAGTGGAATCAGAGAAGAATGGATTTTAGGGGCTTCAGACCCTTTGCTGGAAACTAAGAAATGCTGATTTTTCCTGAGTTTGAATTGGGGAAGAATTTTGAAACCAAATCCACTATCTCTTCATTTTAAAGAGACCAAATGCTCATCCATTGTCAGGTGTCACTGTTCCTTTGATATCTGACTCTTTCAGACTGGATTAAGTCTTGGCCCAGAGACGTTTTGGCAAATTGCTATTTAAGATGAAATTATAAATGCAAGCAAGAAAAAAAAAGGCACAAGAACTTAATTTACTTTACTGGAAATATGTATATGGGAAGGCTCACTTCAGCTTGAGAGAGTTCTGTGGTGATTGAAATATTTTCTTTGCATGACTGATTTTAAACCATATTAAAATGTGGTACTCTTACAGTCAGACTGCACATAAAATTTGCTGTAGTTTCCTCAATATGATTTCCTGTGTTTTTGAATGTTAAACAATGCATCTAAATTGGAGCTAGAGAGACAAAAAGAATCTTCCCTACCTAAGCACCCTGCAGCAATCAGTAGTAAACACTGCTTATATATTTAAAACTCAGCTTAGGGGTCAATAGAAGATAAGGAAAACATTGCTAATGCGTTTTCCATACATTTATTTTACTAAGCAGTGAGCATAGACACTGTTTCTCATTGATACTTGGCATTTGCTCATTGTCACTCCAGCACTATGTGGATGACTGAAGAGGCAATATTAGCCTTGGAAGAAAGACAGACACCACAGCTTTTGCAGGGTAACAGGAAGGAAATGAAGTTGTGATACATTGCTGAGAACTTTTTACTTCTGAACTTTGAAAAAATCTAGACCCAGATAATCTAAGACTGTAAAACCTAAATCATCCACTTCACAAATATGTTGTGTTAAAATATATATATTTTTTAAATTAAGTTGCCCTTTTGTTTTAGAATAAGATTATTTAAGTAAGATGTAGCATGCAGCTACTATTAGGTTTTTTTTTTCACTTTTGCCTTATGAACTGAAAAGAACTTATCTCCATATTTCTCTTTTGCATTTATCACCTCTGTCTTTTCTTGCACTGGCATATTGATGTACAGACAACTACTACAGATATATGAGGTTTACCTACACATACAAATCCATGCCTCTACTCCTACCTATGTTCCATTTGTTCCAAAAATATATTGGAAGTCAATCTATGGGAAGTGCATTGTGTGCAGTGGAGAATATAAGGACTATTTTTCAAAATGAGCTACTTTTGCATATTTTGTTGACTCTTTACATCATGAATGAGTGAAAGAAATTCTCTCCCATATGGACCAAACAACACCAAATGTATTTTCAAATCAGGTGAAGTATTATGCAAAATTATTAACTGAGATTTGTGCACGCTCTGAGATTTGTGTCAGTGGTTTCAGATTCATGAACTTCCTGAAACTGCACATTTTAAATGTCTTCATGGTTAGTATCACACACCTACCAAATACTGCATTGTCACAGAGTTAAGGATTACCATGAAAGTCCTTTGTCACACTTTGTCGCACTTTGTCTTACATAGTTACAGCAATTCATTCTTTATTCATATAACATAATTTTTAATTAATCACCTAGAGCATCCATGAAATATTAAGGAGATACAAAGTACCTCTCTCCTGTTTTGTTTAAAATTATATCCATGACAAGGATTTTTAATTGGATATTAAAAGAAATGAAAGAGATCACAGGATTATAAACCCAAATTAACTATAAAGCTGCGAAAACTATAACCTTTAACCTACAGGCTGGTTATGCAAGTATAATGGTTCTGTATTTTATTTGACAAATATTTTTGGACATTATCTAAGTCTAATTGAAGTCAATCTCTTCTTTTATTTGAAATGACTTCAGGTCAGGTTCAAATTATATTTGGGTCAGGCCCAATTATATTGATTATCCTGAGCAGGGTAAATATCTTGATGGCTTGTAAATCTGTTAATGGCAAAACCCCCAAAGATATGGCTTATCTGAAAATCATAAGGGTTTGTTTTTGTCTTTTTTTTTTTAAAGTATGTCTGGTGCTTAAAAAATTGAGCAGAATTATATTTCAAACAGAAACATACTGGTCTGTTTGAGTTATAGCCAAGGGAAGTAAGAATGAGAATTGCAATGCCCAACACAGTTTTAGTTTCTTGAATCTTCTCTGATCTCCAGCTGTATCAGCAGCTTTGCTTGTTACCCACCAGAACAAATATCTCTTTTGCCATGTTTATTACCCCTGATTGAGATGGATAGAAATATCTGAATTATATAACAAAAAAAAAAAAAAAGAAAGCAAAAGCATTGTATCATGCTTAAATCTTTGATACAGTGTGTAGTGGGTTTTGAGAGCCTGAATGAAGGGGAAGAGTCTCTCTCCAGGCACAAGCCACCTCTGCTTCCCTTTATCTGACCTTGCTGCTTAGCTGGGACCAGTCTTGAGTTTTGTCCCTAAGTGTTAAGGCAACATAACAAGGCTTTGGGAGGGGATGGAGGAGATGAAGAGGGTTCTGACTCTCCCCCTTCACACTCCTGGAGGGGAAAGGCTGTGGAGGCATTGCTGTGGGTGAGGGCCAGTGGCAGAAACATAGAAATACCAGATGGTACTGAGCAGAACCCGTCTGGATTGCTGCACGTAAGGATTAAGCAGGAATTATGGATAACTTGATAGTAAAGGTGTTGAATGTTTTTAGTAGCAGCTGAAACCATGTAGAAATGTGATGCCATCATGGAATTGTTTTGTGTGTTAGACATAGTACACATCATTAACTGATATCAATTAATGCTTTTAATAACTGACTGCCTTAAAGCTCTATTTTTAATTTGCTAATGTGGCTAAAATTCAATTGATAAGAGTTTGTGCAGTTTCAAAATTAGGCATTTGTTACATGAATCTAGTTTTAGAAACCAGTTTTCTTTTGAATGATCTCACCAATATTAAAACAGAAGTAACAGAATCATTTCTCATAAAACATTATTTCAAAATTTGGGTAAAATATACTGCAAGTTACTAGCAAGCTTTCTAAAAAGCTCTGTAGAGGTTTCTAAAATAATACACTTGGAGATTCAAAATGGATCACTTCGAAGGATCTCCAACTCAAAATAAATTTCAGCAACCAGTTTAGCTTTTTCTCTTCCTATCACAGAAAAGGTTAATCTCTGCAGCATGTCAGGAACATTGTTGAGTCTTGACTTGGGTAAATTTAAGTACAAATAACATTCTAAATTCAAGGTCTTCTCTGCAAATATCCTCCCATCCTTTTATACTAATATCAGTATAAATAGGTCAAGTTCTAAGATTACTGTAATTTTGTAATCTGTACCAATATCTATTAAAGATTATGTTAAAAATTATCTTAAACATTCGGGAAAATAAAACCAGAAATCTGTGCCAATCACACAGAATTAAGTCTGTTACTAGCTACTATCAAAAAAAGAAATACGTGGAACACTTTGATAAGCAGCACAGACTTTTTCTCAGTACTTGCTACAATTGCTGAAAAAGTTTATGAAATTGCTACATGTAGAATTCTTTTTAATGAACTGATATCTCAGCTTTGTTAAAAAGACATAACTGTAGAGAAAAATAATTGTAGAGGAATCCACATCTAAAAGAGAAAGGGTTTTTTTTAAATAAATAACCCATACTTATTTTTTCAACCCATATCAGATACACAAACTGTAAGCAATACTGTAAGTTATAGCTGTGAAGCTGCAGTTTATATTAAGTCACTAATGAAAGTTCAGGGTAGGGTCAGTGTCCTGTGTACACTTGCGCTCCAGGGCTCTGAACAATGGTGACTAAACAAGATTTATTGGAACACTCATTTTGTTGGATGCAGTAAAGGTGTGGTACCATTTGCTGACTGTCCATGTCACCTGTAAATCCTAATCTTGGATACATGTGTGACAGCTGACTGTCTGTGTTAGAAGGTAAGGCAACGCTTTTAGGAATGCAAGGAAGACTTAATTTCAGTGCAGGAACACAAATTCTTCTAAAATTATATACTTGGAACTATGATGCAACTAACCATTTTTCCTCATGCTTTAGATTTATTTGCTATCCATGAGTATCCTGACAGCTTTATGTTTGGGGTTTTTTTTAAAAGGGACTTACGTACTTTAATTTGGCATCAATCTATTGCAGAAAGATTAGGACAGCAATGCATGGCAATTATCATAATCTGAACGAATTCCTGTTCTTCAAAAGCAATCTGCTGCTTCTGTAAAAATCTCTGGAAATCCTCAAATACAGATCTTTCTGCACATTATGTTTCCTTGGAACAGATTTCCTACACATAGGACTTTTCACATAGTTAGAATACCTTCTGTTATCTTGCTTATTCTTAAAATAAAATGTTGTGCAGAAATCTCCCTCTCAGCATGGGACTTCAGAAGCTCAAATTTTTTTGTGTGCAATTAGTAAAGAAGTAATGACAATAGCAGGGGTTTCAGATCTTTCCCCCATTGATGTTTAGAAGAAGTTGATTAGCACAGAGGGACTGGAAAAGTATCATTGTTTTTTAGTTACTGATTACATTTAAATGGGATGATCACAGGAAGATTTGATGTTAGAATTTCTACTTGAAAACCACCCTTTTCTGAAGGATTCATGTGTTTTAGGAGAGAGACAGATTCAGATAATGACTTTATTCAACTCGTGGAATGTAGAGGGTTTGTTTGCTACATCAATAGATTTTTACACCAAACAAGCACTTCTAAACTTGCTGCATTTCGAAAATGTCTGTGCTGAGATTGCAGAGCTTGTAATTTCTTTGATCTTGTATTGGTCTGGAGCCCTTGAAAGCTGCCAGAGCAGGGGGCAAAGATGTAACTGTGTGAGGTTTATAAGCACTCTTGCCAATATTTGCAGACATTGTAAGCTTCATTGGCAGGGCGTAGTGACTTTGTAAATGTGGTAAGCCTGGCTTTCACAAAGAACACAGGATGTCAAACAATCATTATGATACCCTTGTTCTCAAAAGCTGGATAGACTTTGGCAAGTCTAAAATAGGTCCCTGTATGAAATTACATTATAGAGTAATCTGTAACATCACTTTGACATACTGAGTCAAAGCTCTTAGTTACGGGTGAACAGAAAATTGATGTATTTTAAGTCCCATAACTGATAAATGACTTGATGGATTAACTACCAATTTTCTTTTTAAACGTTCCATCTACTTAATAGTTGCATGTGAAATTTCAGGTTGGGAAGAACCTTTTCCCTGTCCAAAAATATTAGGCAGGTCACAAGAGAGAAAAATTGCATTTAAATAGAATTGCAATCATACTACTTTGTCATGGATACTTCAGGAATAGAGATCAGGAGTGTGGCCTAGCTAGGCCATAATCTAAGTGAATAAATTTATCTTATGAATGATCATTTCTGGTCAGAATTCTTTCAAGCAGGACCCATCCTTTGTAATCTGTTCCATTTTATGGAGGCCTGCACTTAATCCTCTCTCCAAACCTTCACCTACTCCCAGGCTCCATTAAAGATGTTCTACTTAACAGAGAATGGAAAAGATGAGGAAAATGGATGGGAGATATATTATATCAGATAGAAAGAATTTCAGAACTTTCTCCTATTTCCTGAAAAAATCCAAGTAAAACTGACCAGAATACCATTTATGTTATGTTCACCCTGGACACTTGCTATTGCAGTTTGTTCTTAAAAAGTGATTTCAAGACTTGCTGGTCTCATTTTCACATGTCAAAAACGTGTTCTTTCAGAAAATGAACACTGTGTTTAACAAATGCTTTTCTCTAATCATGTGTCAAAATCCAGTCTGTGAAGCAATCTGATCCT
This sequence comes from Gymnorhina tibicen, assembly GCA_013399875.1. Classification (NCBI taxonomy): domain Eukaryota; kingdom Metazoa; phylum Chordata; class Aves; order Passeriformes; family Artamidae; genus Gymnorhina; species Gymnorhina tibicen. The sequence continues at coordinate 1,155,509 of VXAZ01007422.1, forward strand.
CTCTTGAAGACCTTTACTGGGCATCTGCCAAATTACTACAATATTAATTTGCAATCTCACCTCCAAATGGGTCCCTGGGCAGTTGAATGGAAGGTCTGAATGTTCCAGACAATCTGCCAGTGAGAAAAAATAATCCTTTCTGTCTATCAAAGGGTGGTGACCATGGCCAAGGCCCTGGCTCCTGAGTGTTATTTTAGTCTGCTCTCAGCATACACATGGAAGCTGTTGTATAGAACAAAACAAATGGGAACTGACATGGAGAACATAATGAATAGGAGCTGGATGCAGAATAAGGTCCTCACAAAATATACTCTTCTTGCTAGCCAGTTAGAAATTTTGCTTTCTTATTCCTGTCAACATAGAGACATCTCTTGCTCAAGGAATCTTTATGCAATAGATTACCAAAACTGATATTGCAGATTACTGAAGCAAATTAGTACTTTTTAAAGGAATTTAGAATTTTAAAGGAATTTAGAATCAGGTTTTCTCTGAGCTGAAAAAGAAATTCTTCAGCCATGTCTTCATGAAGCAGTAGATAATTTTATAGGTCAACAATAATTTTGTGTACATTTGTGAAAATTTGTAAAACATGTATACGTATGTATGTTCAAATTTCTAATGAGTCATTACAATTTCAGCATGCAGTCTTCCCTTAGAAGGAGAACTACTACTACTGTATTTTGTACTTAAACAGACTTCAGGCTTCACCATCATTACAGACATTTTGCTCATGTATCCTTCATCAAGCAAAGGCAGAGACAGAGACTAGGAGCTACTGAGTGAGATGGTTTTTACTGCCGTGAGTCAAAGCCTGTGACTATTTGGGAAGATGGAATTCTGTAATTGCTGATAATACTAGTTTACAAATAGAACCTGATACATTAAACAGAGTCATCATGGAAATGATGAATGCTTGTGAAAAAGCCACATCACACTGTTCCAGATATATACTGGCACAGCATCTTCAGCAAGTATAGTTCAGATTTTTGTACCTTTCATGTAAAATAGTGCCTCAAACATTTTACAGGTACTTCTGTGGTTCAAGTGACAGCCACTGATGCGGATGATCCTACTTACGGCAACAGTGCTCGAGTGGTTTACAGCATATTGCAAGGACAGCCTTACTTCTCTGTGGAGCCCAAAACAGGTAACTTTACATAAACCTTTTGCAGTAATGCTGAGAAAAAAAAGGAAAATGTGCATTAGAACTTGCTAGGAACTTACTAATATGACCTCTCGGTTAATTGAATACATTTGAGTTTTGTTGATCTTTTAAGCTCTTATTCTTTAGAACACATTATGTAAACCACACATCTGAGCTATGTAGTAACATACTTTGCTGGAATTGAAATCCTTGTCTTTTCAATCTACCAGCTTCTTGGTCTGCTGCCTGTTGTTGTCTCTCTTACCAGTGAAAATTTCCAAATACTTTGAACATTTTTTTGCAGATTTCAGAAATGTCTAAATGTCACATAGCCAGATGCCATAAGAATAGATTTAAGGCACAATTACTCTTCATTCTACTTTTCAAACTGAAGTTTTATTGTGGGAAATGAATCCCTTCTTTATTAATTTGAAGAAGAAAACACTGTGCTTCCTATGCTTATCAGATGCAACATTTTGCTGCCACTTTCAAGGCATGGTGAAACTTTGTTTTTATGATTTTCTTGAAATTTTGTGAATATTTTTAAGCCACAACCAAATGCAACCTTTAATCCTCTTTGGTTTAATAAATATTGCCCATTCTGGTGTATCATTTCATAAAGCAGGAAAGTAGGTTCTTGCTCTGCTCATTTCAGTTTAGTGCTTGAGCCTTCACTTATACCTACAAGGAGAAGAGTTATAATCTTCATTTTGGATATAGCCAAGTTGAGACAAAAGAGGAAAAAAATATTTACCCTTCTCATCATAAACAAAATGTGATTTCAATCAGACCTGAGTCCCAATGCTATGACCAATAGGTCACACTGTTTAGCAACATCTAAATTTGCAGAAATAAGTACTATAATTATCTTCATATTGCAACAGATCCATGCTCCACAGGGATATATAGCACTGTCCTTTTCCCTCCAATGAATATGATTTATAGTGGCTTTCTCTCTGTTTCTCTTTCTCCCTCTCCATGTGTGTTTATGTACCATTCATGTTGTCATAATGACTGCAGACAGCCCTTGAACAATAATATAGTATTTTCTGCTAAATCAAAATCTTTAAGAATTCAGACTGAAACGTTTGCATACATTTTCATCTTTGTAATGTGATACTCAGATTTCCTGTGTGCATGACAGTTTGCTTCCAAATGATTGGGTAACTTTGCCTGGTAATTTAACTATGACAGAAAAACAAGCAGGCCAAGAAAAGCAAGGTAGAAACAGTAACACTATGAAATTGTATATTAATTGTATTTTAACATCTCTTGTAAAATGGGTGAAATAGTGCCAGGCAGTCTGTGAAATAAGTGTTTCAACCCAGAGGTGATTAATGGCAAGTCCAGCATTCATAAGGGAAAAAAGAAATAAAACTCTAAGCAAACATTCAACAAATAGCAGATGAAGAGATATGTGTCCCAATGTGCCTCTTCTTTATTTAGCTTGTTTATGTTTCTTTTACTGCTGACACTAAATGCTGGTGGAGTAAACGGCTGCCTCTCTGGAAATCAGGGTTAGCAGCTGTACTATGTACTGAGCATGAAATATTCATAAAATCATCATATTTTGAGAAGGCATATTTATTTTTTTGATGCATATCAGCATAGCTGAAATCATTAAACACTGAATTTTCTTCTAGATTTCATTTCACATAAATTAATTACAAATTAATTAATTAATTGTGCAGATCATCAAATGGACATAACAAAAACTACTTCAGATGTTGACGCATTTCATGAAAAAACAAAAAAATTCTCTTAATTATGCCAGTGATTTAGAAGTGGATATTGTTCAATATATGGTAAAATAAGATAATTTCTTATATCTGCAAAGTGTGGCATGTTATCAGTACTGGTAGGATTTAATGTGTTGAATGGGTATTTAAAAGATAGTGAAATGAATCTTGACCTTAGAATCTTGAAAATGAATGCAGAATATTCTGTTCTTCCTAGCTCTAAAAGAGTGGGAAATCAAATACAGAAGATTACATCTTCCAGGGAAGGGAGTGTTACCTAAGACATTTTGAAGTCTAGTTCAGGGAGAAGGTATTTGGAAAATACAGTTATGCACAGCATTACCCAGTGAATCTAGGATCTAGCAGTAAATAAAAACTGGTGGGTTTTGGTGACTATTTAAAATAAGCTTGTGGTATGTCGGTGCAACTCCTAGTCAAAACCTGTGATATTAGTGTTGGAATTAAATCATTCCAGTCTTGCTGCAATCACTGATCTGCTGTTACCTTTCAAAGGCGAAGTCATCTTTCACAGTAGCGTGTTTTTGCTTGTGCAATCCTTGACACCTTGCCTTTCTGCAGGTGTTATCAAGACTGCCCTTCCGAATATGGACAGAGAAGCCAAGGACCAGTACCTCTTAGTTATCCAAGCAAAGGACATGGTTGGGCAGAATGGTGGATTGTCCGGGACTACATCTGTGACTGTCACCCTGACTGATGTTAATGACAACCCGCCCCGCTTTCCACGCAGTAAGTTACTTTGTAAACACCTGACTTGTAATACTATTCCTAACCACCGCTATTTTCCTTACACGCTGTCCTGTTTCTAAACGAAAAGTGCTTATTGTCCATGTTAAGTACTTTGATAAACACTGACTGCAAGTTTTTACTATTATTATTATTAATAATAATATTAATATTAATATTTAGTAGACATTGTTTTTCTTTACCTCATGCATACCAGAGCAGTTGAAATGAAGTGGTGTACAGCAGGGACATTTATTAATGTATTTTACTTCCTCTCTATGAATAAATAGACAAAAAAAATATATCCTAATAGATACTCAGGTCTTGCCAGTTAGAATTCCGGATTCTTAACTTGACCCTTAATCCTTCATATTCCTTTGGCATTTTCTCATGCTTACAGTGTTTCCTGAAGAGTTAATCACAAAGGAACTGGAAAGTCACCTTCCCTCCATTTGATTTCTTTGACCAAGGTGGCTCTCGTCCAAACCAAAGAAAGGAGCACACAGTTGTATGCTCAAACCTGAAGAGCTCAGTTTATTCATAGCATTCTGTCTGGGGTGCTTTTTTCTTAATAAGAAAAAAAATTACTTGGTAACATAGAATTAAAGTAATGTGAAGGATATATTCATGTCGGCTCCAGCCTCACCTCCAGCAACGGAAAAAATAGATCTGTACATAATAGATTTCCTGTTATTTCAAGCCACCAACTGCTTGAAAGAATAATAGAATAACTGAAGTTGTTTTTGAAGGTGACGGTGTTATTGGCCACAGAATGCACTCTGATACCCTTTTGACAGCATATCTATAATTTTGTACTTGAATAAAAAAGCTAGTATTTTCAAGATGGTGCACTTACTGGTGGTTAAAGAAATGAATATATATTAGTTTCTAGTGATATTCAGATTATGAACTGCCTAATCAAGATATACAGCTATAAAATAATAAGATTTTATATTAATATTATTTTACTTACTTGCTCTTCTTTCCTCTTTTCTGAAAAACAAAGTAAAAGAGTCTCTGCATCAGGGATTCACATCATGATTTGCAGTTAAGTTTTGAATTATATTTTTACATCTTTGCCTTATATTTCCCTTGTCACTTGAAGAATTTATGCCTGTTGTACTTAGAGTCTATCACAAAGAAAACCTAGCAAAAATGGCAATTCTATTTCAAAACTGAAGAATAGATTCTTGTAGCCTGAATAAATGTTCAGGCACATGATTTAAAGGAAGGTAGATTTAAGAAAGCTAGATTTCATTTTTTTTGGCTTTCACTCCCAGAAGGCTCTGCATTTATTAAATTTTGTAATTTTGCAGGATCATATCAGTATAATGTCCCAGAGTCTTTGCCAGTGGCTTCTGTGGTGGCCAGAATAAAAGCTGCAGATGCAGATGTTGGACCAAATGCTGAAATGGAGTACAAGATTGTGGATGGTGATGGTTTGGGAGTATTCAAAATTTCTGTTGACAAAGACACCCAGGAGGGAATTATAACCATTCAGAAGGTGAGTCTGATTTTACCCACTGATTCTGTTTGGAACTCTTCAAGGTGGGGGCAGGTAATGAGAGTATGAGCTTTTGTTTGTAAGAACCTTATCTGCTGTAAAGGTTTCCACTGGTATATTTCATCTTGGCTTCACTGTGTGATTTTGAGGTTTTTAATGACTCATGCTGAAAAATATTCTGCATTTTCTTTGACAAGACTTGTATTGTTATGAGGAGGATGTTTTAAAGTGCTACATTTGAATGGGAATCTAAACTTTAGTCTCATGTGCCTTTGTATTAAATAGTATAAAATGTGAAAATATACCTTGCAGTAAAATTGTAAGTTCCAAATAAAAAATGGATCCTGAAATTAATTTTAAAAATAATTATCTAAATGTCTTTGGCTGAGGTGGTACTATTCAGAAAGCACATATTATTAATTTAAAATTATGTAACAGTAAAAGTAGTAGGTTTAAAAGATCATGTATTATTAAAAAATATTATTTCAAAAAAACATGAAAAATTTAAATAAGTATTTTTTTCATAGCTTTTTACGTGTGAAGTTAGAAAACATTATGAAATTGAAAAATCATGTTTATATAAAAATATTAAAACTAAGCTTTCATATGATGATGCAACACATTTTTAGACTATCCTTTTAAAAAAGTAAAAATGTGCTGAAATATTTTTCAAGGAAATTTAAATTTTTTGAACAATGAAAGACATACAACACCTTAGAAGAATCTCTATTTCCTACTCTTGATGTGTGAATGCTTGGCAAGTTCCCTGTGACCTTTGCTATGCGAAGGGTGGGCATTTCACAGCCTGGGGTTCCCACCCAGAGCTCAACGTGCAGCTCCCACTGCAGCTGCTCACCCAGCTACCTACACTGAATGGATTCCTCAACAGTTTAATTCACCCCTACAATGTGGGAATGACTTGACATTTTGGAATGCCCTTAACACCTGTTGAGAGCTGGTAATCATCCATAGATCACAACAAATGAAGTATGTTCACCCTTGAAAGATCATAATATGTGTAATGTGAATCATCTTTTTTCAAGGAAAAAAACACCCATCTTAGGCTTCTTGCAAAATGTATTTCTGCTTAGCACGTTTGAAATACAAGTGATGAAAAGTTGGTAGTCTTTTGTTCAACAGCCAAATTCAATGTGGCTCCTTCAGTTTGCTCATTTAAAGTTTTTGGGCAAAGATTTGGGAGAAATGTTCCTATCCTAGAGGGAGAACATTTATGAGTGCCACAATGAGCAATACTTAATCAGTCAGGATCTTCAGTGATCTGAGAAGTGGTGACTTAATTTCCATTTTTAGTATGGTTTTGTAGTCATGGTATTTGTTCTTGGAGTATCCTGATTTCAGTGTTATACAGTGGACCAAATAATTGACATTTATTATTTCTGTAATCATTTTAGCTAGGGAACTGAACTGGACTTTTCACTACTGAATATTTGTCCTAAGAAGTGCTCTGTGAAATAGTTCTGGGACTACATTAAATGCATGCAAATTGTTGACCTGATCAAGTGGTCTAATCCGTTAATAATTTTTATACCTACATGCTGCCATGTTTTGACACAAGAATTCACACATTTTTCTCTGCAACATTAGACCTTTTCTCTAATTTTCCTACTATTTTTGATTTTCCTCTGTATGGTAGGTAGTCCTTGGCTAGTGCCAGGTGCCCACCAAGCCAGTCTATCACCCCCTCTTCAGGAGGATGGGGTGAGAAAATAAGATGGAGAAAACCTTGTGGTTCATGATAAGAGCAGTTTACAAAAGCAAAACTGAAAGTCACATGCATGCCAAGCAAAGTGAAAAAACAGAAGGTTTTATTCCTTATGGAGATGTCCGGCCACTTCCTGGGAAGCAGGGCTTCAGTTCAAGTAGCAGTTGCTTCAGAATGCAAAGGTTGTAAATAATGAATGTCCACACCCCCACTTTGTCCCTCTGCCTTTGTCTTAGATATTCCATGCCATAGGGTGTCTGCTCAGATATAAAAGCTCTTTGGTCAGTTTGGATCAGCTGTTCTGGCTGTGTCTCCTCCCAAGATCTTGCCCACCAGCCTACTGGTGAGTGTGGGGAATGTTGGAGAGATGATGTGCTGTGTCAGCACTGCTTGGCAGTAGGCAAAAAACTGGTGTGTTGTCAACACCTTCCCAGCTACCAATGAAAAGCACAGCACTGGTGTGCTGTGGGGAAACTGACTGCCCTTCACCCAAACCTGACATACTCTGACATACCCAAAGGTGACTTCCCATGCTGAGGGCCACCTCCCAAACCTCCAGATGTCCTTAGTTTTTCATTTTGACTCCAGGGAACCAGGTGCTTTGCCCAGTGCTGAAAGACCCTCCCTGCCAACCCTGCAGAGAGCATTGTCTAGGAAAGAAGTGAAGAGCTGAACCACAGTGGCTATCAGGCAAATGCACCTTCTTCTGGATAATAAATTGAATTGAAGACCATTCATAACTGTGAATGCAGATTAAGTGGGCTCAGTCACTGAGCCTTACCTGCCAGGTATCAAGTTATCCCTGCATGTTAATGTGTGCTTGTTAGTAAGAAATCAGGAAAGAAACTAAGTTTGTAGCCTGGAATCTGCCTAAACATTTTACTGTCCAGCACATGATGTTCTGTACTCCTCTGAGTGCAATTACCTTGCTCCTTTTCATGCCCTAAAATCAGCTGAGGTATTGAGAAACAGCTCAGCCTCAAAATGCATGCCTATCCTTTTCAACTTGTGAGTATTGATATGCTCAGATGACATGTCTGTGTACACATCAGGCAGTAAAATGCCAAGGCAAAGACTTATGAAAAGGCACGTTTTGGTTCTAAATGCAAATGGGTGCTTTAGTTTTGCATACTTCTGCTGCAATCGTGCATAAAGCTGAGCAGGCTGGGCATGAAAATCACCGGCAGTAACTCTGAGCAGCTGAAGGCACTTCTCCATTCATTTTTGTGCTGGGTGTTGTGGAGAAAGTTTGGCACCTGGTTATCCGAGTTCCACACACAAGCCGAGGATTTTGCATTCTGTTTTTAGAAGGATAAGATACTTAAGACAATTTTGAAAGTTGACTTCCTCACTCAAAACTAACACTTCTTTTAACACATGAGAAGCATTAAATTAAAAAAGAAAGAGTTTTTGTAAGAAAGAAAAGAAAACTAGGAAGGGAAGTGAGATTTAAGAATTCACTGAGCAAAGCCGGATTTTTATGTTCTTTTTTACTTTTATTCTACAAAATTCATTTTATGGAATATTAAAGAAATTGCCCAAGGATGAGCAAAAAATGCAGGAAAATTATCTGGTTTGAAACAGAGACATATCAAATACCATGATATTAGAAAGAGAAAATGTTACATGGTTAGGTGTATCTCAAGATTACTGGTGAATAAGATTTGGGTGTGTTTAATTTTTTTGTTTGTTTTGGATTGTTTTCCATGCATGTTTGAACATATTTCCTCTCCGTACCCTGTAACAGACTTCAAAACATCACAAGTCANTTTGTTTGTTTTGGATTGTTTTCCATGCATGTTTGAACATATTTCCTCTCCGTACCCTGTAACAGACTTCAAAACATCACAAGTCAGTGGGAAAAAAAAATTGTGGTTCTACTCTTAACAGTGATATTCATTAAAATATATGGAGTGTATTCTTCCTTCCTTTATAGCTCTTCTGTGTTGCTATAAACCCAGATATCTCTGGCTTGCACAGTTTATTCGGGATGGATTTTTCTCTAAACACTTCAAGAACAGTTCTGCTTTCTGAACAGTAGTGGTAGTTCTGCTCATAGTTCTTAGAGCCATGGCAGGACAGGGATTACAAGTTCCTGAACGTGCTAGTACTGTTGCTACCTAGTGCATAATGTCAGTGTAGATCAGCTACTAGACTAAACCTCAGCTCAAAATAACATTTTGACAATAGCCTGGCACTCTTGCAATACATCCCTTGACCATATGGAATCAGACAAGGGAAGAAGGCTTTCTCTGTGTTTCTGTCTACTTGGTCTTTATCCTTTCAAAGAGTAAGGAGTAGGATTGTACTGCCTTATGCAGCACAACTTAGAGGCACGTGTATCACTGTACAGTTTTTGCAGCCATATGGGTTTTCACATACTCGTCACACCTTATTTTATTTTGTCCCAGTTAGGATATTTGAATCAGGATTAAATGAATGAGACGTGAAGTTCACGTATTCCAGGAAGTTGCTTAAGTTCATTCTAAACAAAAAGCCTCAACCCCCCCACCAAAAAAACCCCAAACCAGAATAAACCAATCAAACAAAAACAAATAAACAAAAAAACCCCACACAACATTTTTAAAGTATTTGGGACAAGGACTAATTTTGTTCATGAAGTTTTATAGCTTACATAATAACAGCATGTTATGTCTGAGTAGGATTGGGTTTTGTAAGATTAGGGAAGCTAAAAGTTCATCTAATGACAGAAGCTAGTAAAACAGTGCTGAACCATTTACTTGGTTATTGGCACTAAAAACCAAAATCTGCTCTCTTCTGCAATACGTTAACTGAATTCCTATGCAAAAAATGTATCCAGCATGTATCTACAATGATATATAAAAGGGTGTAAGTAATTTTTAGGCTAGTTTCAGCTATTTTGTAACATGAAATAGGATATGAATAATTCTAGAAGACAAACTTTGATTTTCCTTTTCTTTGTCTTTCCTCTTTCTTCAGAATTTGGTATAAAAAACATGTGAATGAAACCCGTAAGTAATGTTCTCAGCTTAAAGGAAGGGTGGGAAAGTGGTAGGAAAACTAATAAGGGTCTTTTCCTGTAACCTACTATATTCACACAATTTGTTGCCTTGTTGTTTCAAGTCCCTGTGGAAATCTTCCCACGTCTTTATTTACTCACTTTCTCTTTTGTTAAATAATCCTAAAAAATAAATGAAAAGTTCTCACTTGTCAAATGAAACAGAAAAAATCTTTTTTATTTTTATCCTGTTCAGAGCAGCTCATGCTACGATTCTGATGTTGCAAATAATGTGAGAGTTTGGCTAACTTCCACGGTGTAGCACAGTCTCTGTAGTAAATCATAGAAGAGAACAGAATAGAATAAAATAGAATCATAGGATAGCATCATTAGGTTGGAAGAGACCTCCAAGTTCATCGAGTCCCATCTTTGACAGAACACCCCCATGCCAATTAGACTATAGTGCCTCATCCAGTCATTTCTTGAACACTTCCAGCGATGATGATCCACTGAGCAGTCTGTTTCAATTCTTAAATACCCTTTCAGTGAAAAAAGTCTTCATGATGTCCAGCCTAAACATTTTCCTGGCGCAGCTTGTGGCTGTATTGTCTTGTCCTATCCCTAGTTACCTGGGAGAAGAGGCAGACCCCCACCTCACTACAATCTCCTTTCAGGTAGTTGTAGAAAACAATGTTCCCTCTGAGCCTCCTTTTCTCCAGGCTAAACAACCCCAGTTCCTTCAGCCACTCCTTTATGACTTTACTCTCTAGACCCTTGACCAGCTCCATTGCCCTTGTCTCTACACTCCAACACCTCCTGAGTGGGGGGCCCAAAACTGGACACAGGACTCAAGGTGTGGTCTCAGCTGTGCCAAGTACAAGGAGGCAGTCACTGCCCTGGTCCTCACAGACACACTGGTTTTGATACAAGCCAGGATGCCACAGGCCTTCTGAGGCGCCCGGGCACACACTGGCTCGTGACCAGCACCCCCAGGTTCTTTTCTGATGGGCAGCTTTCCAGCCGCTCTGCCCCCAGCCTGTAGCACTGCAGGGGTTGTTGTCACCCAGGTGCAGAACCCTGCACTTCTGTTGTTGAACCTCACACAATTGGCCTCAGCCCATCCATCCAGCCTGCCCAGATGCTTCTGCAGAGCCTTCCTGCCTTCCAGCAGATCAACACTCCCACCCATTTTAATGTTATCTGCAAACTAACTGAGGTGCACTGTCTTGGGGTGACTTTATGATGTACTGAATCCCCTTATCCAATTTTTTGATAGATAATAAACAGGACTGGGCTGAACACTGAGCCCTGGGAAACACCACTGGCAACTGGCTGGCAATTGGATGTAACTTCATTCACTACCAACTCTCTGAGCCTGGCCAGCCAGATAGTTTTTAACCCAGTGAAGAGTGCACCTGCTGAAGTCATGGGCTGCCAATTCCAAAGCAAAACTAAACTAGATGTGTAAGTTACCTTTAAGCTGGGTTTAGGAAAACATTCATCTTACGTGATCTTTTCAGAAAAAAAAGAAGTGTTACAGAGTTTATGAAAAGGAATCAGGCATTTATATTTCTTAGAAGTATTTCAAAATTTTTTCTTCGTTCACACTGTGACTCAGTTCTCCATCTGTAGAGTAGGATCAATTCCTTCCTGTGGTTTCATTTTTAATTTACATACTTCTATCAATGCTCCGTTAGTAAGGACTCAGATCATTTGCATAGCTCAATTTCATAGTGGTGAGGGTGTTTGAGAAAAAGCATAATTTTTTTGCATATATTGGAGTTTTAAAAAATGTGCCAGATTTTTCTCTGCAGCAGAAATCTTAGAACTGAAGAAACATTTATGGAAGTGAATGATGATTCAATCATTTAATGCAACAGATTCCGAAGTGTCCATGCAAGCCTATGTACAGTTTTGAAGTGGATTCATGTTGATTTTTCACAGAATCCTGATTGTAACACATATTAATGGAGTCTTGGCTTCACTTTCTAAGCAAAATACATACACAAACCCCCTTTTTTTTGTGGTTTCCAAAGCACTATTCCTAGAAATAGTGTATTAAAAAAGGCATCATGTAAGTACAGATTTCACTTTATTCACAAAGTTGCAGGCTAAAGTTAGACTTCAGTAATATTAATAGCTTTGTAGTAAAACATCTAAAGATAAAAAACATGGTGCTCAGAATCCACCTACACTTTTATCAAATATTTGGTACTTAAAGTAGTTACGGTAATTTAATAATAAAAAAGGCTGCAAGGTGTATTTTTATTTTATGTATCATATGTGACTTTTTGAAATGTTATGAGATGTGATTCAAGAAATTAGGAAGTCTATGGAGAGATTTTAGTTGACTTAAGGGGGGAAAAAAAGACCAAAAACCCCTAAATACTCTGTATAGTGAGGGTTGTAACGTCTTACTTCAGAAAATGACAAGCATTAAGATTTCCCATGGTAGAGTTCTTGCTCACTTTGCCTTCATTTCTACCCTCAATACACAGCCCTACCACCAATATCACCAACCAGTTTGAATGTTAAAGGGAAAAATAATGTTGCAAAGTACTTTCTCATAGAAATTGACTGCTAAGAGATTATTTTAAAACCTGAGTTCATTCTAAAAGCAATACTGGCAATTATAAAATGGGGGTGGGGGCAGGAGAGGGTTTATGCATGAGCTTTTGAGTGAAAAGCTGTCTTTCCATTACTGTTAACATTTCTTTTTTTTTTTTTAGCTAGAAATTTTTCTTTTAATTCTGTATCAGAGTTTATAATGTAAGAACTTGAGGCTTCCATGGTTCCTTTGAGAGATTGTGTGCGTTTGTTTGATGTACTGCAGTTTTCAATATAAAACCTCAACTGGGCTTAAAAATGGGATTTTCACCTCTGGAAAGTACATTATTACAAAGTTACCATACAATAAAAATGAACATTATAAAAATGGGCTTTCTGTGAGTTATAACTTCATATCCAGCTTCTCTAAAATAGAAGACTTGTTTTGTAATTTCCTTCAGAGAGGATAAAATTCCTACCCCTTAAAAGGTAAAGAAGAAAATTGAAGACAGACCTCACAAAAGGAAAGATTAATGGATCCTGCACAAGGTCTAATCAGATAATACTAATGCACAGATATTAATGAAGCTGTCAAGCTTTATTCACTGTACTGAAGGACTGAAGTATACATTGTCCGTTTAACCTTCACCACTGATGTAGTGATTTCCAGTCTGCTAATTTGGTGTTCCATCACTGGAATCTTGTGCTTTTGTTATAGCAGGAAATAATGAAGGCACGATCCCAAGGCCATTTAAATAATGCCCTCTGTATAACAGACACCAATGATAATCAGATAAGAAGAAATTAAAAAGGAAAATCTTTTCAGTTCACTATCTCAGTCTTTCATTAGTGTGTGTAGCATGTAATTTCTTCATTATATTAGCTAAGAAATGTTGAAATATTTATGCCAGGTCAAGAGCTCTTGCATATTAATCATACCTTAGATATTCTGTTTGTTTTTCCCAGATTATATTCTGCCTCAAACCCTGATTGATACCTCTGTGTTCCCCAGAGGATCTGAGGTTGTGTATCTCAGAGCAACAGATTGAGGATGATGACTGTAGCTTTTGTAGACATTGCCACACCCCACAGGAGCCAGGCTTTACTAGAAAGAACTGAAATAAAACATTACTTCCACTGCGTAACACAATGACACTTGATATTGTAAAGTCCATTTGCCAATCCATATTTGCCCTCTTCTAAACATCAACTTTTCTCCACTGCATATGTACACAGATTAGATTTTTTAAATTTATTTATTTATTTTTCGTTAACAAGGATCCTTACATATTTCGGATACGGTCAGCAGCATTGGGTACCGGAAGATACCTGAGGGAATCCTAGGGAAGGATTCATGCTGCTGAGAGCAGATGTTTACTTCTTTCAGTTCCTGAGACTCCCTTACCAGTGACTGGTGAAAAACAGGCATTCACAACTAGACCAGCTGATTTCTTTCCTGGAAGAATTTTGCTACAATCACACTATGCACCATCTGGTGATTTTCTTAGATGTACATGGCTAAGTTAGAGAAGGTTGAACATGCTCTTGGTAAGGCTGTTTAGAATATGCATCTACACCACTGTTAGTTTTTCATCCTTTTCTATGGGGAAATACTTTTCTAATGAAAGTATATTTTTGGTGAACTCCCTACTTGTCTAACGCTCCCTCATGAGAAACATTAACATGAAAAAACACATTTTTATGATTTCAGTTAATAAAGTTCTAACTTAATCTTTAATCAATACAGAAACATGGGGGTGTCTTAAAATTAATTTAAATAGTATTTCTTTTTTGTTGTGCTAGTCTATTAAAATTAAAATTTATATAATTTGTTCTACATATATTGTGATCTATGTATTTTTTCTATTAAATCAGAAATTTCATAATCTTTTCTATTTAAAAGGACTGTGCTGTTGACATTAGTATAGCAGAACAAGCTATCTTGTCTGCAGTTTTATGATATATTTCCATGTGTTTGATTAGGTATCACTGTAATCTCAGTCACCCAGTTTCAACAGATACCACTCATTAGTGAGGATAAATTAGCTTTCCTTTCTCCACTACATACTTTTGTACATTTTGACTGAAAATACACTGTTTGCTAAAGGGTCAGTGTTTTTGTTTATTGAGGGGGAGTTTTAGTTTGGGTTAGCCATTTATCTTTGACATTTTTCAGGTTATAATTTCTTTATTTAGTATGCTGATTTTCAGGTTATAATTTTTTAATTAATAGTTTGCTTTTATTAGATAATGTGATGTTTTGAGATATTTGTGTACTTGTTTGTCTTCTTTTTAACTTTGCTGCTCATGGTCATATCACTTGCCTAATTGTTATCACCATAGAATGAAGTTTCTGAGGCATTTTTCATCATTCCAGCATCACACTGCATTTGCATTATGGCTGCAAGGTTGTTTCATAACACATGTATTGTACTTTAAATATAAAACCAAAGTGAAAATAAAAAACTGATAAACAGGCTTTACTAGTGAATACTGACCAGTTGTATCCAGTAGAGACCAGTATCCAGGCAACCTTTCTATTTCAGCATATCTGTTTTCCTAGAGCTATGGGTACTGCAACTTTGATTCAATGCAAGAAGTAAGTGCTTGCATAATGTGAGGATCACATGTATTCCCATTCAAAGAAGCTTTTTGCTGCCACACAGAGTTTGTAAAAGTTCAGTGCCTTTCTGAGTGTGCTGTGCTGCAGTTCATTTTTTATATTTAAATCTAGACTGTTTGCAGCTGTATTATAGCATCAGCATAATCTCTGACTTTAAGATGCTCATTTGGGATTTATCCTACTGTAACTAGATGGAGAACTTAGGCCCTTGTAGGTCAACAGATGTGTGTTTCACCTCTGCTGCTCCTCTGAGTGAATACTGGAATGTTTCACAGATGCTGGAGGATTAATTTGCAAGCACATCTCAGATCCCTGTGATGTATTCAGTAGCAGAATTGCAGAAAAACATTTTTAATCTGTTTTATACACTTGGAATTATAGTTTGAAGATACAGTTGAGTAACCAGACTGCAGCTTTAGAAGTGCTTGGGTATTATGCTGCTTTTTTTAATGATTAAACTTGGAATTACAAAGGAATAGTTAGCTGGGTGTTTGGTGCAAGCTGACAAAGTAAGACTATAGACAGAGAGTAAATGGTTCTAATATTAACTTGATGCTTTCTTTCAGTAATGGCCCGTGAGCTAAAATTATTTTTCTCCTCAAAAATAATTTTCTTCTTTTTGGACTGTCCTCCAGATCACAGATATCTCATTTATTGTAAGGCATAATTCTTGATTCTAATGCAGTATTTATTTGAAAAGAAACTTTACTTCCATCAAAGAAAATTAAAGCAGAAGGAAAGTATAAAAAAATCATGTGCATTTTGCTTAATAAGTAAAACAAACGAAAACAATCTCCAGGCTGCATCTCAGTACAAAGTATTGTCACATAAGCAGTGCCGTTTAACCAACTGCCACATTTTCTACACAAATTTATAAAAGCTTGAAGAAAGAATTGTTTAGTCAATCCAAATACTATGCAGAAACCAATAAATTCCAAAGAAATTTAAAATTAAAAAAAATCCCACCCACACTTTTCTGTATGAGGTGTTTTAACCCATAAGTAACCTGAAAAGATTATATTGAGTTCTTATGTCTGTGTAGTATGTCACGTTGTATTTGCCATTAGCTTAGATAAAATATTAATAAGACAAAAATAAGTATTAATTCACAATGGTGAAATAATCAATTAGAATTTGGTCCCCACAGAAGTTACAGAAAGTTTGCCATTATCTCATAAATTTGTTTCACTCACGATGTAGAACTATCTTTATCATTAAAGTCATTGCAGAATATTTCACTAGTGAGACACTGCAAAGAGTGTTTAGAGAAAGCTAAAAAACCTCAAATATGGTCTTTCAGTCAAAGGTGCTGGTTGTATATGAATGGCAAAGGTAATTTTCTATTTACTGAAAGTTTTAAGCAAAACAGTTTTGCGTCAATGTCTCTGAACAATAAAATTTCCTAATAACTTTGCCTGTATAGGAGCTGGATTTTGAAGCCAAGACAAGTTATACCTTGAGGATAGAAGCAGCCAATATACATGTTGACCCTCGTTTCCTGAGTCTGGGACCCTTCAGTGATATGACAACAGTGAAGATAATTGTAGAAGATGTTGATGAGCCACCTGTGTTTACTTCACGTTTGTACTCCATGGTGGTGTCTGAAGCAGCAAAGGTTGGCACCATCATTGGAACTGTAGCAGCCCATGATCCAGACGCCTCAAATAGTCCTGTCAGGTAATTCTAAGAGGTCTTAATTATTTTTTCAGCCTTTGCATTGAAGTTGTTCATCTTGTGGTGGGAGGGGTTTTGGTTACACTGAAAGTAATTAATGAGCTTTATTCCCTTGCAGAGGGGAGATTCAGATAATCTATGAGTTTGCAGGGTTTGACTTTTATAACCTGAACTACAGAACATCTGAAAAAAAAAAATTGGAATCTCTGTGAAACAAAGAAGAGAAGATATAGTTTCAGAATCCCAGAGGAAAAAATCACCTAAAAATATTGCTCATATTTATTGCTCTCTAAGCTTAGGAACAGCCTATTATTATCTATAGCAATTTATCTTCTCTTAAATCAGCCAGGATCAAAAATTATATCTTTAATATACATGTATGCTTGAATAAAGATTCACAGTCTGTGTGCACTAGGAATCAGAATGGAATAGGACATAAATTTCCACACGGTAAACCAGAGCTGAGGTCACACAGCAGGAAACATTAGAGAAACTCTTTACACGAGAGAAGTGGACAGGATGAGATGCACCCTGTTCTAGTCAGGACGGTTAAAGCCTTTTGATTTTGTAAATTTTGCTGCAGAAAAATATCTTCCATTTGAATGGAAAGACATAGGAGCACTGGAGATTCATAAACTGTCAAGGCCCTCTTCCTTTGAAAAACCTGCAAATCTTCCACAGTATAATGTCCAAGATCTTTAAGAAACCGTAAGAGAACACAAATTCTCAATCTTATGTTTGCCTGTATCAAAGGTCAGAGCTCAAGGGCAAAGACTCACTACCTTAGCTAAACCAGTAAGGAGCTACTTGTTATTCTTCTTATGCAGATTAGTAATATTAATTCTCAAAGAAACATGCAAAGGATCTAGACAGTAATGGTTATGACTTAGGAACTCTGTGAATTTAAACACCTGCAGGAGCAGGAACACATACACAAAAGTTAGTGATTATTTTCATTTGTTTTTATTGCTCACTTAGGGCATACATAGGAAAGACCTTTGCAGGTACTTGTTTGGATGTCATTTGTTTTGGTAATGTTGTCTTTCCTTTCATGCATTGAAAATGAGCTTGGGAATCTAGTGTAATTTCTAAAGCAGAGATTTTATGTTGCAAAAGTAAAGCATATGTTTCACTACTAGAGATGACGCAAGTGTTCTATCTCTTTCATTATATATTTGCAACATATTCAAAATAGCTGATTCCTGTCATGTATAAACAAGTCCTAGATGAATGTTTGGCATGGATTTACTTGTGAAATTTCTCTTTGCTGAGCTCTTTCTTTGCTGTGGCAGTATTTTCTGGCACTGATGTCAGCATCTGGTATATAACACCTGGTTTAGCAGAATCATTTAGAATAGGCTTAAACACAGGTCCATGAATGCAAGCCACACTCAGAAAGCTTTTGACTCAGAAAGGATTTGGTGTAAACATAAAGATGAGGTTATTGGCCTTGATCTGGTTAATTTTCACAATTTCAGCATAAAAAATAGTTATATCACCAGCTAACATCTTCAAGATTCCTTCTGCTTCAAAGTTGTTTGGAATTTGAGGGACAGAAAAAAAAGAAAAGTAGTGAGGATTTATCTATATGCTTGTGAACATGCTATGCACACTGTCGAAGATACTGAAAGATCATATAATTTAAAGCTGTTCTGCATATGCTATGATACATCAGAGACAGATTCACCTAAAACTGGAATGTGCTAAGGAGGATTAATGCATAAAACTTTTCATGATCTGTTTAAGAAGTTTAAACTATTAATCTATAAATAAGTATTCCAACTTCCAAACATTGGGTTATATTGATACTGATTAAAAACTAGATTTGTTGCAAATCAGAAAATGATGAAATTACAAGATCAGACACAAAACCTTGACAATAACAGGGACTAGGGAAAATAATAAATATTTTGAAAATCAGAGGTTATCTCATAAGGACCAGAGAACTACTGATGTTTGAACTAGCTTAAATAAAGGATTTAAAACTCCTGCAGCTCAAAGATTTTCAAGTATTAATGGCAGTGAGGAATTAAAGGATTAAAAGTATTTCAAATATTTTTTTTAGAATTTGAATATGGATACAATGCTTGTAAATAAGGGAAACTGCTTGCTTCCTATGCATGAAAAATATTTTTCTCCTTGTTTCATAAGAATCTGTCATCCAATTTATATAGCTTGTTTGCTTTTCCTCCCTCCCTCCCTCCCTATCTCCCTCCTTGTCTCCCTCCTTTACTGCTTTCTTCCTTTTTGTCTTTCTCACCTCTCCACCTCCATCTCCTCCTTCTCCATTTCTCCTTCTCCTTCTCTTTCTCCTCCTTCTCCTTTGACTCTTCAGGTTGCATAGTGATAGTCTTAATAATTGAGAAATCTAAGGATTTCTAAGGGAAATCTGGCAGAAGATTGAATCTCAGCTATGAGGCCTGCCAAGATTGACTACATAGCAGAGGTGACAGGTATCGTCTCATGGGGAAGCTTGCCAGCCACAAAGCAGCTGTAGAGCACTGCTGACCAAGTAAACAACAGTGCTGGCAAGAAATAAAGTGAAAAATAGCCTACAGTTAACACAAAATGAAAGAAGAAAAGAAAAAGTGAAAGAGGGAAAGTAGTAATTCACGAAAACTGCTGTTACTGTTGTTACAATTCGTTATTCTCTCTCTCACTGTGACATAACGCAGCAAACAATTCTAACTATATAGCAAGTCTCTGCACTTAGATTATACAGCTAAGAGGGATAGATAAAACCACAGCAGTACAGTAAAGGAAAATACAGTATATTACAACACAGAACAAACAAATTGTTTCATGATCTTTCATTGCGTCTAGGAAGTTCCATTTTTTAATTGTCTTCCATAATTCTTTCTTTTTATGTTGTTCAAAGGATTTGGTTTATGTTATATCAATAATCTAATATATCATCAGTCTGACAGTAATTGCAATGATCACACTTGATCTGATTCAGACATTTAAATTCATCCTGAGTGTAGGGAAGTGCTCTGGAGTACATACTTGAACTGAATGAGAGTGCAAGAATCTGACCCAATAATAAATCTAATGTCGAGAATTTTCCAGTTGTAAATCTAAATCTGCCTAATCAACTATCCCTTTCTCTCAAAAGGGATATAAGCAAATCACCCACAGGCATTTTGACCTTTTCTCTTATGCTGTTTTCAGTTTGCTAAGGAGCTCATTTCCCCTTCCTAAAACAAATTGGGAGGTAAAGATATGTTAAGCCAAAGGGTTAAGGGCATGAGCCTGGGTTTGTCTAATGACAGTAAAGCATCAGGAGCTGACAGTGATGACATGCAATCCCTTGACCCTAGTCTGCATCATCTTTCTTTTTACTCCCTTCCCCTTCAGCTCTGGGTGACTCAGGGGCTCTTCTGCTGGTGATAGAAAGCTCTGTGCTCAGGCTGTCAGCCCCCATAGGATCAGTGCCTGGCTGGTACAGTCTTGTACCAAATTCCAACTCACTTTCTCCTTAGCTGGCTCTCTGGAGGATGCTATTTGATTAATTCCTGAGTTTGCCTTACAGCAGAGAGGAAGAAAGAAAAGACGGAGGAATACCTACAGCATCACTTAAGAGGACACTGAGGGAGTGGAGCCTGCCACTGTCAGCACAAGTCACTGTAATTCTCTCACCTTTGCATGTGGCTTTGCTTCTCTCAGTGCCCCAGGGAAACTGGACTGAGCAATGTTCAAACTAAAGAAACAGTGGAAACACTTTCCCTCTAATAAGAAATCAATGAAATATTTTTACAAGCTGTAATATTTGAAAAGTTTTCTTTCATCCTTTACCTAGGTATTCGATAGATCGAAACACAGACCTGGAGAGGTATTTCAATATTGATGCCAACAGTGGAGTCATTACAACTGCCAAATCTTTGGACAGGGAAACTAATGCTGTTCATAATATCACAGTTTTGGCCATGGAAAGTCGTAAGTATCCATAGAGAGATGGATTTTATTGACAGTCTGTGTGTAAAACTTCAGGCTTGGTTGTGATCAGCTTAATTCAGAGAAATTGTGGCGGTTGCAAACCGTGGCAGATAAAAATAACATTACTTAATGCAAAAGAAATCTATCTGATAAAAATTTAAAAATACAACAGTTTAGGTGTTTGCTCTTTCATTTGCTTCATACCTTGGTAATTCTTTTGTCTTCTGAAAGACAAGCACAAAGGGAGTTGAAATATGTTAAGTCAGCAGTCTCATACCAAGTGTCATTACAGGAAAAGTGATAGGGAAGATAAGGGAGAGTGGCTACCCCGTCTTAGTGAGGGCATTCAGAATTGATTGCTGTTGGTCAACCACAGCATTCTTAGAAGTTATGAAGAAAAGGGGATATGAATGCTAATGTGGTTTCATTTTCCTGACTCTAAGGTACCACTGTAGAAGTTATTTTGTACTTGGTATCTTATTCCAGTGTAAGATGAAAAGTGTTAAAAAATGTAACGCTTCAAGTGGATACAAGAATTCTTCTAATGCAAGTTCAAACTTAAACTTGTTCAGCTTTGAACACATTCTGTGAAGAAAAAAATATTTTTGCTTTTATATTTGAGGAATTTATTTCTTCAAATTTCATCCCTAATACTACTCTGTTGGGCTGTGATAGCAAAAGAGTTATCGGTTCTCTGGCTTGCTGTAGTAAAAATCAACACTTCTTGATTTCTGTGAGCTTAATTTAAAGTTTAACCTGAAAGTTAACCTTTACCATTTAGTGTCTCTATGAATTTGTCTTGTGTCATTGGTCTAAAAACCCAAAATGGAAAACAAAAATTTTCCTAGGTAGTAACAAGAGTGATGAGATAGACAAAGGACATACCTGACACAAATGAGAGTCTAGGAGCACAAGCAAACCTTGTACTGCTTTAATTTATGTTCATACCTGCTTGGTTTTCAATAAGCTTAGTTCAGCAAAAGAAAAGTTTGGTGGCAGAATTACTTACTTCTCTGGTATTTCACATGTGGAATTTAAAAAGAAACCAAAAAAACCCACTTTGTGATTTACATTTGGGTGCTTAAAATATCTACTAAAACTTGGTTGCAATACACTCTAAAAAGATAGACACATATTTGAAGTTTTGTACAGTTTTTCATTTTGTCATGCTGTAACACTAATATCATCATTTGTGGTAAAAAAAGAATTATAACATCTCTTTTCCCTGCTCCAAAAGAGAAGCAAAATAAGTATTGCACTCACTGATGTCCCTATGCTTAGTCCAGAACATAACTGCTGTTTAAAGTTAAATTATAACATTGGACCATGAACATACTCATATTTTAGCTAGAGATGTGTATCAGTTTAAGGATGTGATTCATATTTAAGGTGTTCAACATGTTAATGACAGTATTGAAATAGTTGTGTGTGCACTTCAAATACTTTGGGACTTGCTTCAGAGTGCAGCCTTCTCTTCTTTTCACTGATATACAGCTGATAAAATTGTGGTTTTGACTTCTTGATAGACTGATCCATCTGAATTTCAGAAAAAACCCCAAACATTTAACCCATAATAACCATGCTATTCCCAGTATGAATAGTGATGTTCTGGCTAGCTTGGTGATGATTTTACATCATCTTGCTCTTACCCTTCCATGTGCTGTGATTCAATGCTGTGACTAGTGAGTTAGATTTCCAGTTTATCCTGAGAGTAAAATCTTAGTTTAATTGAAGCAGCTGGAACACATAAATATTGGTCCAGAAGATCAAGACAAGAGCTTCCTGTGTATTTGAGGGAGGAATTATAATTGATTTGACATGCATATCCAAAAGAAGAATGCAAATGAAAAAGATAATAACCTTAAGAATAACTTGCAGGGATCTCCTCTTAATTGTTCTGTTGGATTTTCTCCTATAGAGAATCCAGCACAGATTGGGAGAGGCTATGTAGCCATCACTATCCTTGACATCAATGACAATGCCCCTGAGTTTGCCATGGAGTATGAGACAACTGTCTGCGAAAATGCTCAGCCTGGTCAGGTATGTTTTGATAGGTTTTATGTTTATTTTTACCAGATAGGCAGCCATTCCTTATGAAAGCCTTCCAGCTCCAAGATAAAGAAAAACCAGCTTATAAAAGTGAGGCTTTCATGAACAGTACAAGCAAACAGTAAGAAAGATGCAGGTATAAAAATTACTAGTTGAAAGTAGTGTTAAAATCTCTGTCTTTCTTACTTGTATAACTGATACATTTTGCTTAACTCATCTAATTTTGAATAATACTAAGAATGCATATTTCCTCCTAATTTTGGTGGGAAGCGGGAGGCAGTAACACAAAGGTCATTCTGAGACTAAAGGCCTACCACTCCAAAAATGAGTACACACTTTTATTCCCCCTAGGAAGTATGGACCTTAAGGACACAGTTTCACAAGGGGAATATATTCCTATTCTTCATTCCTGTATTTTCAACTACCCAAATACCTTCCAAGTAGTCCTAGACTCAACTAAATCTATCTCCTGTTGTTTTTCCTTGGTATCCCTCGTATTTGGCCTTTTCCTCTCTACTATGGAAGACCTCACAAAATGCATGTACTTTCTCAGTCTCTCCTCCCACTTCCAGACTAGTAGATGATGCACCTGCATAGAGGCCACATAGTCTCTGGAAGACTTGGCACTTTTATGACTTCTCCCAGTGTGTTTTCCTTCCTGTGGTGGATGTTGTTTATTGCACATTTCAAAATCACCTCATAATTTGAATTCTGAAAAAAACTACTATGATTATTAGCTTGTGTTCATGAGAAACACAGACTAGGCATGGTCTTATTGTTGCACCTGTCTGTTTTCCCTGTGCCCTGGTCAGAACTGGACCAGAGAAATGGAGTTTCCAATTTTTGTGGATTTTAAGCAGTGGTGACACTTTCTTTAGAGGTAGATTTTGACAGAATTTTAGAAAATGAAATTTAAAAAAAATAGTAGTGAAATTCCAGAAAATATTAATATATTTATGCTGTGCCTTTCTGGTTTTCATTATATTTAAAAAAAAGCCCAGAACAAACATGAATTCAAATGCTCAAAAGCATCATGGTTTCCTTGTGAAGGTTTACAACATTGATTGTAGCCACTGACAACCACACTAAGAGCCATCCAAAAGATACACTTCTTTCACTGCTGTAGTTTATTACTCCAAGCTCTGGTGAATGACAGGACCTAACTTTCTCCCAGGCACTGCAGAGCATTGCTTTGGCCAATAAATTTGGTACAGGTAAAGTAAAGAATTGAGTTGCACTTTAACAGTGTCTCTACATGCTTAGGAGATTAGAAAATCAAAACGCAAGATGATCAGAACTCAAGGGAGAGTTGATATTTTGATAGGTAACAGAGGGGTTATGTAATGTACATGTACATATGCTTCAATGAATTGCTGATGTATCTCAAAACAGGTGATCCAAAAAATTAGTGCAATTGATAAGGATGACCCACCAAACGGCCATCAGTTCTACTTCAGTTTAACAGCAGAGGCAGCAAATAACCACAATTTTACATTGCAGGACAACAAAGGTAAGAAAATTTTGATTTGGTAAATATTCAGCACTAGCACCTTTCATTTTCAATGCAGCATGCTTATTATGACCTACATAAACTTCTGTTCTGGTAAGGACGTAAACTACAATCAGCCTGCAAAATATTTTTATCTGTAGACTATTTGTCAAAGGAATTAAGCTGTTGTTTGAATCATTTAAAGCCTTGAGCCAAAAAGAGCAGCATCAAATCTTTAAATCTTTCTTTTTTTTATTTTTTTTCATCAGTCACTCTTCACATTTTTTCCCTGTATTTATAGGTTTTTTATCTAAATTAGATTTTACCTTGGGGCGGTGACTGAAAAACGTCCAGGAATTCATGTCTTATTAATATAACTCAGGGCATATAAAAGGAATGCACAGTAAACAGAGATGTTTTGTGATTTGTGAGGATTTTGGTTTTTTTTCCTTTTAGAAAAACACATCTTTTCAGTAACTAAGTATATCCCCTTTTGAAGAATGCTTTTGATAATGAAAGCTGCCTGTAATATTTGTACAGACTTCTTGCAACTGTTTCCTCAAAGACTCCCATTGACATCACATTTCTGTTAGTTAAAATATCTGAGAACACACTCTAATTACTGCCCTCATTAACTGCACCACACAGTACAGCAGCTGGGCACGTGTCAGGCAGTTTAGCTATTAGTTGAAGCAAACAGAACTAAATAGACATGATATTGCTCTTGTATTGCTCTTTTATGGATCTGTACTAAGCCAAAGCTACAAAGTCATCCTATTAGAAAAACAAGAAAAACAGACATAGGGACACTGAAGGCCACTGTTTGTACAGGCAGACTTTGAAAAATATTCAGTAAGCGTAATGTGTGACCTAATAAAAGTCTTTCACACAGGTCTTCATTGCCTTACCTTACATGTAGTTAATCAAATGCTTAATTTTCTTCGTATGAACAGCTTGCAGTTTGAAACAGAAGACTCTAATAGTATCAATGATCAAAATAATAAAAGCGAAAAAACAGACTAAGACTGTTCAGAAATCTGACATCATGAGTACTGTAAGGTACTTAATGAAAAGAGAGGCCCTCTTCCAGAGAACTTACAGTGTGATAAAAGTAATAATAGACTTTTGTAATGCCTGTAGAATCAGTGGAGTTACAAGACACAGCAGCAGTTTCCTCATTCAACATTGGTTAATTTTATGCATATCTCATGTGATGTTTTATCAAGAGGTATTTGCATATTTTGCCAGATAGGTCATAATAGATGACACAATAAGATAACTTTACTGACTACCAATATATCCGTCCATGGATAGATAGGTAAGTAGATAGATAGACCAACTGAATGAACATTTCTATACATCCTGGGGGATGTAACTCCCTACCTCTCGGGAGCTGTCAATCTGTGTCGAACACAGTGAGTTTTGCCCATATCTGCTTGAACACATGGGCTTTTTAATCACACAACTCTGAGCAGTGTCAAACTATACATTTTAAATTGATTATAATAGTCATCTTGAATCTCAGAATAGTCTGAAAACAACAGCATGTCTTTGTTGCATGTGGAATTACCTTGTTTGTGCACAAACTGGACTTTATTTTTGCAATCAAAAAATATTTCATTGATCTTCAGAACCTATTCTCCTGTTAATATGGTCATTGCTTCCATCAGTATTATAGCTGTATCTGTAAATAATTGAAATAGATGCTTTTAAACTAACTGGAAACATGTATTTAGATAATTAATCTGATCACCGAAGGGTAATTTTTTTCTTTTTTATAATGATCTCATCTTTAGCCCTCTATCAAGAGTGTGAAACTGTGAGCTTAGCTAAAACCAAATGGACCTCTGATTTTTTGAAATTATTTTTGTTAAAAATAGAAACCTTTTTGTTTAGTTGGGTGTGATTTCTCACTTGATCTTACCTTTGCAACTTCAAAAATATATGACTGGGAAGGGTAAATTTGTTGAAATAATATGAATGCTTTTATAAAGTCCTTAGTAGAAGACTATGGTATTTCTAGGCTTGTGTTTTAGAAAAGTCACTTGTTTTATAATTTGTCTTTTTATTCCTTTATCTAGATAATACTGCGACAGTATTAACCAAAAGAAATGGGTTTCGAAGACAGGAACAGTCTGTTTTCTACTTGCCAATATTCATAGTGGACAGTGGATCACCTTCACTTAGTAGCACTAATACTCTCACCATCAGGGTCTGTGATTGTGATGCAGATGGTATTGCTCAGACGTGCAATGCAGAAGCATATATCTTGCCTGCAGGACTTAGCACTGGAGCCCTGATAGCAATATTGGCTTGTGTCTTGACACTGCTAGGTATGTCTTTTTCTGTTACCCTTATTTTCCATTCGGTGCATAGAACCAAAAGAAACATGCATATAAGCTTCAACATTCCACTCCACCCTGATTTCTGTAAACAGGCACAGATAGTATTCAAGGAAGAACAGCATTTTGTATCATGAGCACAAGAAAACCCTTTAGATTGGGATTAGCAATTTACATACTTTGTTTCCATATTAAACTGCCTCCAGACAGGTACAAGAAATAACAGTAAAAGAAAAAAATATTACTTGCCTCAAATGCAATATTTAAAAGATAGACAATTCAGTTTATGGAAGCATTTGGTTTAGCATACTTACCATACAACCAGTATCAGTGTGTGCCTTTTCCACAGGCATAACTTTTTTTAAACTTTTACTGACTTGCATAGAACAAAAGATATTCAGAAAACACAACAGATGTAATTTACTGATGAGAATCATAATTAATTGACATCATCTACAGAGTGATCTTCTGTTACTTCTGCAAATGATAACACAGTTGTATTTTATGTTGATCAGTGAAACCGCAACTAGATAAAAGGCAGTGGAAAAGAGTGGAATGGTGCCAACATCCTAGTTTGCCTAGCATTTCTCATGTAATACCTAGTCATTAAACAGTAAAGGGTCAAACCAAGAAATAAAGATGAAGGATCAGGTGAGCAAAACTGAAGTTTTGCTTATTGTCTGAAAATTCATATGTTAACAAGGGTACCTGGTTCAGCACACAAGAATTTTCATCAGTGTTGTTATCAATTAAGAGATTTTTCTATTCCCTGTCTGTACATACCAGTCTAAGGAAAGGGAGAAGACCACAGTGTTCTTATGTTGGTACAATCCCGGTGATGTTTTATCTGTTGCTGTTATCAATGTAATTTGGATAGGTCAAATCCAGAGACTTGTGTCCAAACTTCTGCTCATGGCAGTATTTCCACCATATATAGATATGTCTTCTTTCACACTCTGATGCATGTTGCTGGAAACCATTAGAAGGAAATGTTCCTTTTGCTAAAATACTTCTAAAGGAATCCAAAATTAAAAACCTGTTGCATACTTTTTTTACAGAGTAATAAAAATCACTACCTCTGCAATGAACTCAGCCAACTTACTCAGTAGCTATATATATATATATACAGGAGGTGGCATTTCTAAAGTTTTCCATCTCCGTGACATAAAAAAATCTAACACCGTAAGACTATATTCTCACTCAACACATGGTTAGGCCTAGGTTTACGAAATGGAACGGAATTATTGCCAAAAGTTTTAATGAACATTTTTTAAATACCATTTTTCTAGTAGCATTTATAGCCAATTTATGTACAAAAATGAACTTTATTTGGACAAGAAGCTAAATGTTAAGAGTTCAGAAAGATAAAAATATTCTCTTATATCAACTGGAATTAATATCAGTGAAAAAACACCCGTTTTAAACTTTAGTCCAATATACTTAGGAACAAAATTTCTGTAACCATAGCAATTCACTTGATCCCCAAATGAAATGTCACCATTTCTGTTATACGTGAGAAAGGAGTTTCTGAAGATTACATAGGAAACTGTTGTAGGTATATTGCAGCCTGCTCTGGTTGTAAACTTCTCTTAAATAGAAGCTGTATGATTTCAAGTAGACCATTGAGTGGAGACACAGCAAGTTGGCACCAAATAACTTGCTTATTCTACTCAGTACACCAGGGTTCAAATGCAACCAATAGATCAAGAAACTTGATCAAGAAGCTTTTATTCCAGTCATTTTTAAAGTGTTCTGAAACAGGATTTGGTTAAAAAGTGTTGCGTATTACCACTCTACCATCAATTTTATCTGTCAAAGACTTCGGGTTTCCAAAGTCATCTGTCTGAGGGCATCAACACTCTTTATCCAAAAATGTATTTATATGCACCATCATCACTTCCAGTCTAAACTGTTCCTTTTGAGTACAGTTCAGAGCTGCAGGAACAGGTTAGGCTGTGTTTGTATGATAACCCTGGCTTTGAGTACTGCATTTCGGTACTGTATTCTGTTTTATTCTCAGCCACAAGCCAGTGTCCACAAGGAAGAAGTACCTAAGTACCACTGATGCCCAGTGAAACCCCAGTCAACTGTTACGGCTTGTCTGGTCCCAGAGCCTTTCTTCTTCTCTCATTTGTTCCTAGAATATATTTTCTGGGCCCAACTGCATTGTGGTATTGCTAGGAACTTACTTTTTCCCTTTTGCTCTTTGCATTCATTGCTGAGAAAAATGCTGAAGATCCACTAGTACAGCATA
Organism: Gymnorhina tibicen; assembly: GCA_013399875.1. Lineage (NCBI taxonomy): Eukaryota > Metazoa > Chordata > Aves > Passeriformes > Artamidae > Gymnorhina > Gymnorhina tibicen. The sequence goes on from VXAZ01007422.1 coordinate 1,184,257, forward strand.
AAAAACAGGCTTCAGCTGTTGGCAGGTGGTTCCAGGACTGGGACAAGGGAGGCACATATTTGTGTAAGACTTTATCAGTGAAAAGAGGTGGATCAGTATCTTTTTCTGACCCAAGATTACAACCCAGTGCAAATCCAGTCACATTAATCAATGTCATCTTAATGTGAGTGCCAGTTGTAAAGCAGAGAAGGCATGAAATTAGCGTAAATGGGATGAATACATGCATTCTGACACCCGTGTCTTGAATTCTCAACTAGCTCTTCTTTTCTTAAGGTTTGTATGATATAGTTTTTGTTCTTTCCCCATATATCCCTTTGTCTGATATATAACCATTTGTCTTTACCAAGGCCCAGATTGTTTCAGTGGGATTTCTTATTGTTAATACTTCTGTTTAAGCAACCAGTCAATTTTAGATAAGCACAATGTTTTCACAGCCCCTAAGAAGGAAGAACATTACTAAATCATACTATTTTATGATAATTGCATATAACATGGTATAGACCTGTTTTTCAAACTAAAATAATTTTAAATGTTAAAAACATTTAAAAACAAAATCTCCTTCTATCTTCATACTGACTGATGAAGATTAAATTGTAAATTTTATTTCAAAAGAAAGTTCCAGCACTTTGCTAATTACTCAAGATAGCTTTCCAATTATAGAGTAAGGCTAAGTTTCACAGAAAGAAAAAAAATTTTAAAAAATCATAAAAAGTGTAAGAAAGTAGTACTAATTTGATTAATTTTGGACTGCACATAATTTTGAGGAAAGCAAGTAGGAATTTTTAACTGTTCTGAAAATTATATGGTAATTTAATTCAAGGTAATTTGTTTTTCAGTTAGCATCTTCCAGACACAGTAATTGCTTTTGTAACAACTGTTTAGCATAAAATGTTTACATAAAATCACACACGCAGAATATTCACCTGTAGATAACCTAATCGTATTTGAGAGGTTAAATATTTTCTTTGTACTGATGCAATGGAAAGCTAGATTGGCACAAAAATTTTTCATGATTTTTGTCTTTCATGCTTCTGAACGTAATCTATTAGTGCCACTTATTTTCTTAGAAAGACTGAAGAAAGCTTCCTATTGGTGTGGCACTAGAGTTTATAAATTAGTAATACATTGATAAAACTTCAAAATACAGCTTTAAGTAAGTATATTTTTCAGTTGAAAGACAGCAAATTTGTTATCATTATCACAATACCTGCAAAACCCAAATTAAATCAGAACACATAACCATGATTTGTAAACAAGAAGAAACAGTTCTAGTCATAACAATCTAATTCTCTAAATCGGTATAACGTGTACAGAATGTGACTATGTAATATGTGTGGGGTTTGGCATTGCAGTTTTAAAAGTGATAAATGTGTAACTGGGGGAAAACATTTAACTGGGACTACATGAAGCAACACTTCCAGAAAGTGGTTGAATAAGAAATGCAGCAGCTGTTTTCTGAAAGTTAGGGAGCTGATTAGGGTCACTCAGTGTGGGCATTTAAAGGTCACAGTCACTTTGCAAATATCATTCCAAATTGATTAAACAACAGGTATAAGTGAAGGTATAAGTGGGAATTAAATTCAAGTTTCCTGAGTCTTGGTCTCTGTAATGCCCAAACCTTATCTGACGTACTGGCAACTGCAAGGTATAACTAAACAGGTTATTAGTGTGCTGCTTAGATGGCTGAGGATCTCCAACCATCAGCTTTACGAATCATGACACACCTGAGACAATAACCAGTGTGCAGATCTGCTCGCAGCTGATGCGGCTTATTGCTATAGTAAATTCCTGGCTTAGGGGTGTAGCGTATACAAAGCATGGTAATGCTTGTGATTTAGCTCTGTGCCTTACTGTATAGCTCTGCATGTTGTCTTCTCCCTCAGGGTGTCTCGTGACTTTTATGGCTTCCTTACAATTGCGTTGCAGTTGCCTTGAGTACAAAAGGAAAAATTAGTACTAAACCAGAGAAATATGTTCAGCTGACTCATTACCAGGTCATACCAAAATGGAAATTTCATGATAATTCTAGAAAGCACACTGCAAAATGGCAAAGCAAGAATCCACTCTTGCATTCGAAGGTGTTTGTTTAAAGACTGATTTGGGTGTACTGAAACTACAAACATTAGCACTAAACCTGCACTGACACAAGGATAAAACTGCGTATTACCACAGCTAATATAAAGACAAACAAATTTTTTTTCTTAGCTATTGTACCTATTAAAGGAAATCAATATTTCTAACAATTCAGGTAAATCAGAAGAATTAAAATGTTAGTTTAAATGTCTTTGTTAATTCTGGTTATTAAGTCTTTATAATTAGTTGCTTAAAATATCGATTGATTTCTTTATTTGTTACATCACATACGAAATCTGTATTGTCACTTAATCTCTTTAGTATGAGTTGGGTGTATCAGTATGGAGCCAATCTAGTGCCCTCAATGTGCAATACGTATATGCCTAAAGGTTTTCCACCGTATTATTTCTTTTTAAGAATCACGAAATTAGGTTTTTAGAAGTTCAGCCAGTCCCTAATTACTAACTTAATCTCTGCTTTTGTCATAAATGTAAGAAATAAAAACCTGCCATGACTTAATGAGAAATGAAAAAACTTTGAAACCATTTGCATTTGATTTAGGTATCAGTGAAAATTGTTTAGGGCTTGTATTCATCTCTGCAGCTCCTGCAATGCAGCTAAAGCTTTGTTCATTTAGAGGTTAAGCTTTATTGTTCATGGCTGTTGGAAAGGCTAGAAATTAATAATCTCATAAAGTCATCTAAATGCTAAAATATTTAACCTTTAGAAAGGCTCCATATTTTTCTTGGCTTCAAGCAAGTGTGAGAGGTAGAAAGAACACTGTATAAAACATTCATTGTATCTTGATTTTTATCGTACCTTTAGGCAGACCCTCCTACTAAGTTTCGTATTTTACACTTATTAGCAGGTCTTTAACTTTCAACATGAAGTATGTTAAGAGGGACAGTAGAGTGAAAATGCATTTACACTTGACTCGCTGCTTACTTACATTGAGTAGCTGCTTAATGATTAGCTGCTTATTTATATGGCAATAAAAAACGTGGCAGCAAATGTTGAAAATAATAATTAAAAAGAAGTTATGTCAATAGAAATCTTGGTTTAAATATATATTTGTAGTATCAGCAAGTTAATTTGCCTTTCACTTTAAAATATCTTTTACAATAAGGAAAAACATTAAGAGTGGAGTGCAATTGTCTCTGATGACAGTTTTATGTTCTCTGCTGTATAATTTACAGCTGAATTTGTATTATACAAATATCAGAATGTTTTGGAATTTCACAAATGTCACTTTAAAGGTCAATAGTTCATATTATTAAATGGCTTACGTAAATACTGTTCAATGCAAAATGCCCCAAACTAGTGGCTTCTGAATTCAATACATAAAGCATGAATCAGGTAGATGCCAGGGGCATAAAATGTGAGAGGGTGATGCTGATTATGTAGTAATATAGTCATGAGACATCTATTAGTAGATGGATTATTGGATGTGCACTTCGTAGCTCGTGAGAAAAGAGGAAAGAATTGTTGCCTAATATATTTGTCAAAAAGTTTAAGGGGAAAAAACCTAGTTGCAGTTTTATTTTTAGACATGTGTGGCTCCCAAGGGAAATAAAAATAGTGTAGAAATGCATCTCCTGCTTTAGCCAGTTCCAGATAGTACCATAGTATCTGTAAACATATACAGGTTTGTTGCATGTTCAAATTTCTGGTTTATTCTAGCCAAGTGATCCTAATATCATTCCTCACAATGGCTAGATTGATACTGATTTTAAGATTCCCCCATGAAAAGAAAGGCTTTCAAGAAAGGTAGTCCTACATCATGCAACTTTTGGTGGCCACTTCTGAGACTACCTAGGGAACCTCAAGCTTAATATTATCTATATCACCTTTTAGCTTTTGCTTTTCCATATGTTTCTACAGCATTTAATTGGCATTTAATTGAATTGGCATTCAATTAAAGATTGAAAAGCTTATCAATGCATATAATCACATATTCTTAACATTAAAAATAATCATAAAATCAGAAGACATTAATTAAATGTGGATGACACTTTTCAAAGTACTGTTATTTTTACAATCATATTGATGTCTGTGATTTCCTAGGAGTATCATTAACTCAGCAAATGTTATCCAGATGCTACAATATAGTACTAATCATTTTCTAGGAGGATGATTCACACTCCATCATGTCCCAAGATGGATGCAATATCCATAGTATTGGTTCCATATTTTTTGTGTCACCAACGATGTTTCTCTACCAAACTGTATTAGAACAAGAGGAGCCTTGAGCTAGTTTCTTGCAGTGCTTTTGGCTGTCACTGCAGTTTAGTATTAGCTTTCAAGCTGAAAGAAACTTTAAGGATTAAAATTAAATAACCAATTACATTTCTAGTACTGGTTCATCCAGTAAACTCCAGCCCTAGCAGTTCTCATTAGATGTAAGTCATAAATCTGAAGTGTAGTACTTTGCAATTTTCAGGAAGGTGAGATCTTATATAGAGATGGTTTTATTCCATGAACTAAGACAGTCTTATTTTACACATTGCTTAACAATTCAGTGTTCTCCAATCTGTAATTTTTTAAGTTTATTTTTGTTCAGCAGATATTGGTCATACGCTTAAATTCAGTCACTTCCCAAACCATAGTTTTTAAATTCTATTCTGTTAATTTACGAGTCTGCTTTTATCAGTTGGGCATTTCAGAGTTCAGCAGAAGGTCTTTTTCTTTTGTACTTATTATTTCTTGGCTTGTCATAGTCAGACTGAACCAGTAATGAAATTTATGTTTAGCAGAGAATATAGGATATAGAATTAGAGGTGAAGATGCTAATCCTGAATGATTTGGGAAATAGATTCTTTAGGGTCTAAAAAGCTTATGGTTTAAAAGTTATTTCAGAACCTGCTAGGTTTCACATCAAACTGCATAAATTGCTTGCTATTTCCTTGGGTCTTTGCCATATAAATTCATGAGTACTTCCAGTATTAGGAAAAATATGAGAAAACTTCAGCACTGCTAAAACTCTAGCTTTTCTTTGTTCCAGTTCTGGTCTTGCTGATTGTCACCATGAGGCGACGGAAAAAAGAGCCCCTCATTTTTGATGAAGAGAGAGATATCAGAGAAAACATTGTCAGGTACGATGATGAGGGTGGTGGAGAAGAAGACACAGAGGCTTTTGATATGGCTGCCTTGAGGAACCTCAACATCATGCGAGACACCAAGACCAGAAGGGATGTGACACCTGAGATTCAGTTCTTGAGCAGACCAACTTTTAAAAGTATCCCAGATAATGTCATTTTTAGGGAATTTATCTGGGAAAGACTAAAGGAAGCTGACGTGGACCCCTGCGCGCCACCCTACGACTCCCTGCAGACGTATGCATTTGAGGGGAACGGATCGGTGGCAGAGTCGCTCAGTTCTTTAGATTCCATCAGCTCAAACTCTGACCAGAACTATGATTACCTCAGTGACTGGGGCCCTCGTTTCAAAAGGCTTGCAGATATGTATGGGACTGGACCAGACTGCTTATACTCCTAGCCTTGGAACCTTTCTCTGAAAATGCACTGAGGAATATTAAAACAGAAAACTCAACCTTACAGACTGAGGAAAGTTGTAAATATTTCTCCATTTTTTAAATTTTAGGTTGGTTGTTTTTTTTTGCCTTGGTGGAACATATCTTCATTAGACTCGTCCTAGGGACTGCACTGACCACACAGAACATGAGCATTTGGTGGCATTTTTGATAAAATGAAATACTCAGCCACGTTCAAATAGATAGCAACCCTCAAATACCTGCAGAGGCAACTCAATTTCAAGAGCATGCAGTCATCTCAGTGAGCTGGTGATGCTCTGTAGATGCCTTCACAGTATTGCTATATCAAGAATACAGAGTCTCTAGTTTAAGAAGAAAGAAATTTTCAAATATATAACTCAATACAATATTACAATACAAGCTATTTACACATGCAAGGGTTTTTTTAGCAAATTTTCTTTACAGTGTGCATACAGCTTACTAGAACAAAAGCAGAAGGACTGATGAAAACAAACAAAAGCCCAGGAGGTTTTTTTTTGTGTGTTTCTCTGTTCTCAGAGGTATTTAATTAGAAGTCTCTGTAATTTTCTGGGTAGTTTTTGAGAAATTATTGTTTGTACTAAGAAATTCCACAGTGTTTGTCATCAACTTATGAAGTAGCTTAAAATCCACATAAAATGAGAAATATGCAAGTGTAGTCTTATGCCTGGGAAGTTTTGTGATGCCCATGTAGGTATAGAAAAGGTGTTGCTATCTATTTGCTATTTTTTTATTCTCTCTTCTGATTTCTACAGGAGAATTTATCCTTTTTTATTATTGTTTGACATAAAGTGTTATATTTATTTTGGAGCTCCAATCTCCACTAAATTCAGGTCCATTTTACTGCCTCATGGTTTTAGACTTGTCAGAACATGCTGATTTTTCTCCAGTCTCAGATAAATGTAGGAAATGAAGCATGGAAGTGGAGAAATTACAGTAAACAATGCCACCCACCATTCATCCCACAGAAAGGAGGGCAGCTCCAAGGATGTGCAGTTGTTCTTCTGAGCCATTACAAAGTCTGAGACATTTAAAGAAAATATTTGTACATTGAATTTTTGAAAGAAGACTGCAGAGGTAGCTGGGAGTGTCTTTAACGCAAGATTTAATTTTCAAGGTTAAACATGCTGTATGTTTCAAAGACTGTAAACACCTTGCTTTTCTCCTTTCCCTTCTCTTTTGCTGCTGATGAATCACAGTAAAAGATTTTAAATTTTCTTTCTTATGTTAAGCAGTGAAATACTATTAACTTCAGAAGTCCTCTTTAGATCTTGCTGCACAGAAGTATTTTTTCCCCAAGGTGTTAACTCACTACACATAATTTCTATGCTGGTTCAGGAGTGCCAAAACAGAAGGACAACTATTGTTGGTTAATATACTGTATGGTTTTGAAGTAGGATTTCTTAGAATAAGACAACTTTTTTATGATTCTGACAATATTTATATTTCATCTTTCATGATTTATTACTAGATAATAGGGCATATATTCAAGTAAAATAGTGGGTTTAAGTATTATTTCAGATTTTTTTTGTTTTAGATAAAATGTAGATGAGTTTCTAAATTAGAGTCTGTTCCTGCAAATTTTTTGCTTGTACCTAACTTGAAATGACTTGACCTGCCTGCAATTACTGAGAGGTACACAGAATTGTTTGCAGAACTGTGTTTGTTAACAGAAGGTACTCCACAGAGGATGATGCTCACTCTAAAAGTACTTCTTTCTGAGAGAAGGATCCTTGTACTGAAATCCTAATGTATGAGTGATGTGAGGCTGGGGGATGGGAAATTATCATTAGGGCTTTGTAATTTTTGCAGCCCAGCATTATCAGTTAACTATGTGAAAGTGGCCTTCAGCTCCATCAGAGAAGAAAAATAATTTTAATCATCTACAACATACTTAATTTTAATAGACAATCATTGTTTCATAATTCAGTAGATTTGCTTCTAGTTGTATTAAATATATATATAGGCATATATATATATATATATATATATATATATATATATATATATATATATATATATATATATATATATGACAGATTTTGTAATGGAACTGAAAGATATTGTCCATGACTTTTAGTCATACATGTAAGATTTTCAATAAAAAGATTAAAAAATAGAAAAAAAAAAAAGAGCCACGTGTATACAGTTTAATGAGAGCAAGATATGCTGCAGAATTTAAGCAGGTATTAAATTGGAGAGGTTCTGAGAGAACAGTTTTTCATTAATCTCCTTGTTGTTTGTGGGAAGATAATTCATGCATCTGGAGTAAGATGTCAAAAATGCTGATTTTAGCACATAACATTCACAGGAGATTTAAATGTGGTTTAGAGTAAACAGCCCAATTTCCTTGCTTTTCCACCTTCTGTATCTGTAAAAAACCCAGAAAGCTCCACTATGTTAGGGTGGGGGGGGTTTTTTGTGTGCTTTCTACAGAAAAAAAAATACGCTTTATTCTGATACCATAAAAACTCTTGCATACATATGTTTTCTGTTGCACAGTTCTAATTTAGTTAAGTTTGCTGTTACATTCTACATGCTCACCTACTGCTTGTATTGTCACAGTAAGAAAGAAAGGTGGAAATCCCTTAGGTTTGATGACAGACGTTGCTATAGCATATACATAAGAGTGTGCATAATACACATACTATATAATGCTCACCAAAAATTACCACGACTATAGGTTTTCACAGTTTGTAATCTGATTCAAATTCTTTGAGTCTTATTTATGTTGCATAGCTGGATGGCATAAAGTATTCTACTGACTAAACAGTACAAAATGTCAGTAATATTTTCTCTGTCCTGGAAAAGTAATGAAATTATTTGGGCAAATTAATTAGAACAGCCCTTTAAAAAGACTTCCAATCATATTTATTTGTTTAACTTTCTGAAGAGCTTCAGTATCTAACTAGAGGCCACAAATCCTAGATAAAAAAATATATCAAACATTGCAATCACTCCCAACTTACAGTGGAATAACGTCTTTCCTTCTTCCATATGCCAGTTCAATAGTTTTATTTTAAATTGAGATTTCCAAGAATCTTGAAAAGTGCACAGATTTAAGAGTGCTACTAAAATACCCCTACATAAAATTAAGCTGTTTGAAGAAGACTTAAGGTAAAGACTTCTTACTCTGTTTTGACCCGTGTTAAATCTACTGAATTCAACAGAATCAAACAATGGACAGTCTGACTTACATTTCTTATTCAAAAGAATAAACTTATTGTACTTACTCTAGGTTATATTCCCACTAAGACATAGCACAGGCCTTACTAAGCCTTCTAGTTCTGATGGCTGCTTAATACAACCACTGTAGGACTCATGAAATTTGATGCTACCAACTCAAACTTCTCCTTCTCTCTGAGAGTTCAGGGAGAAAAACCCCCAACTTTCTTTTTACTCTTTCTTTTATTTGTTGTTTTGAAAGGGAGTGGGAGGATTGATCACAATGTTCCTTTTCAGATAAGGTCTTTTCTCAATTATTTTTCCTGTTTACACTTCAGGTGCTAGCAATAACTAATAAAAAATATTTCCTATCCTTTTTTGTTTTAGAGATTTTGGATGAAAGCATGTGATGAAATACAAAATGGCAGCATC
>VXAZ01007456.1:0-42519 GCA_013399875.1 Gymnorhina tibicen
ATCGCGCCGCCGGCTCCGCCCCGTATCCCTCCGCCCAGAGGGCGGCCCGGATCCCAGATCCGTGGGGCTGAGCTGGGCGGGCGGTGAGGAGCTCGCGAGCACCGCGCCGGTGGGCGGGATGCGGGGGACGCCCGCACCATTCCGTCCCGTGCCCGTCCCTGTCTCTATCTCCGTCGTCGTCAGTAGGGCCCGGGGTCGGCGAGCCGTCTCCATGTCGGGGCCGCGGCGCAGGAAGGGCGGGGGGAGGAGGGGAAGTGTCCCTTTGCCCTGGTTGTACAGCCTCCCGCCCGCCGGGAGAGCGCCGCGCTGTCCGCTGGGCGCCTGAGGAGGGAAGTGGCGGGCTAGGCGCTCGGAAGTCACCGGGCGGGCGGCAGGAGCGGCGCCGGCCCTCGGGGCAGCCGCTCAGCCGGGAGAGGCGCCGGCCGGAACCACGCGCGCCCCTCGGGAGGGCTGTGCCGCCGGGGAGGGGAACACCTAGGCAGGGCCGGGGCAGGAATGCGAGGGAGGGCGTGGGGGATAATGATGGAGCGTAGCGGTGTTTGTCATGTGAGGTCCTTTTGAAATCCTGAACGACTCCGAGGGCAAGGTTAGCAAATGAAAGTTTATTTTACTGCGCAATGAAAGCCCGTCTGGGAGGGAAGTCGTCTGTTAGAAGATTGGTGCCATTGAAAGTCTGGTTTAGTAGGTGAGCTCCTCGGGAGCCAGGGAGATTTTGTTCCAATTGATTAAATGCCATTTTAATCACAACTGTTTACACAACCGTGGAGTAATGAAAGGGCAACATTTTTAGCATAGTAGATGGGGGGAAATGGACCACTAAGGCTGAAAATATGACAAGACACACCAAAGTACTCATTAAGCTTCTTAACTGGGAAAATAATGATGCCCTTTTCAGGTGTACATTACCACCCCACGTTTCTGAAATACATGAACACATACGGGCCCAAGGAAAGTCAATATTATGTAAGATGTCAAAGTAAGTCTTCTGTCTGTGTAATCCTGAGGTTTTCTTTTTGTTCTCCGCTCAACTTAATGGCTCCTGGAGTTCCAAAATGCAGTATGTCATCCATGTTGGCTCACACTGCTTCTTTTGTGCACAACATCTTCAGTCACTGAAACCAAGATTGTCTTTGAACAGATGATCCCTCAGTACCGGATGCGGTCCCATTTAGGCCTTTCAACAAGTTAAGTCTGTATATAAAAAGTACATCTCATAAGAAACATGAATGCAAACACTGCCTCCCAGCCTGTATACTCATTTCCTGATACAGAGCAGCGTTATTATTCTTTTTTTGTTTAGCTAGGGTTTGCCTATTTTGAACATCCTTAGCGCCTAATTTAGTCATAAATCTGATTTAGACTAGCCAAAAGTTAAGTATGCAGGACTGTGTAGCTACCTGAACTACCAGCATTCTCTTAAATACCGCTGAGGCAGTAATTGATGTCATATGAACGTACAGTTAATCAGTTACTCTCTCCAAACCTTGCAGGAGTATTTGGGAGAGATCTAAAGAGAAAGTAGTGCTTTAAACCCTGTAATAAAAGGACAGAATTGTTCTCTGAACCATTTAATTACTGTTCAAGTTATTTTCTTGTTATGAAAAGTTGAAACTGAAAAGCTTTGGGGGGAAAAATCCTGCTGACTGTTTTCTGCTGAGTCATTGCCCTGGTTTATCAGAAGCATTTCACTGCCACTGTAACACAACTTGCGCCAATTGCAATCAAATCTCCTTTTGTTCAAGAGCTCAGAATTGAATTCCCCTTTTCAAGGTAGAATAAAATATACTAAAATACGGGGCACCTGGGATTTGTCTATAGTAACAATTGGCACCAATTTAAATCAATCTCCATACAGTCTTCTGCGCATATCCTCAATATATTAGTAATGTATATCATCAATATGAATCCACTTACCTTATTTCACCCTTTCTAAACATTTTTTCCCTGAAAGCTCTATAGAAGGAACAGATGCTCAGAACATTGGTGTTCTCCTAATGGAGCAAGTCAGAGCATGGAGGCCAATGACAGATTATTCTGAATATTCACGTAGTTGCTGTGTGACATTTCAAATTGACAGTTCTGGTTTTGTGGTCAGATCTCAGGAATCCTGACAGCGGAACTTTTTGTTTGTTTGTTGGTTTTTGTTGGGTTTTATTTTCCTAACAACCAACCCAGTTCTGATCTCCGTTTGGCAAGCATTTCAGAAACAGCTGGTACATGACCATATGCCGTGCTGGCACTGCTGTGAGCTTATTTCCCACTTGTCCTCCTGGTCAATCAGAGTTGCTCCATGTGCTGAAGGACAGCTGGTCCCTTGGCATGCGAAGCAGCTCATGAACTTTTCCTCCAAAAAGCTGTAGGGATAGAGCATGTGAGCTGCAACCAGTAGCTTTTCCTTTCTAAAGTGCTATCAAAGATGGAAGTTTTCTATGGGAGCCCTGTTTGTGTCCTCTGTGTGACAACCTGCACTCAGTGAGAACAACTATGTGGGTGTGCATTGGAGGTGACAGCACTTGTTTGGAAAATGAAGGCTGAATGATCTGTGTTGAAAAGAATGCTAAACCACAACTGAGTGACTGACGGACTTGCTGTCAGCCTCAGCAAGTATCACCGTTTCCCTTTTTCGTTGTGATCCCTGCTGAAAGGGTCTCCAATAAATTTCTAAAAATGTATCCATTTCATCATATAGTATTTTTTCCTTTAAGGAGCCTGCTGAGGGAGAAATTGCACAGCAGTTCAGTATTACATAGCCACAGCTTGTAAGCATTTTATTGTCAGCCATTCCTCTTACTTCCTTAAAATCAGTCAGTTTATAATATTCCCTAAAATTTCCTTGTAGGCGCAATAAAAATCCCCTGACTTTCCCTGAGCAGGGATTATGTATCAGTTAACTTTGAAAGTCATGATAACCAATCATTAGACAGTCCTCTTGTTCACAGTTCATAATTCATATGAAATGCTTGATAAAAACAATCTGCCCATTCAGCATTTTAGAAATGGAGATACAGTACCATTTGTGAGGGAATACATGTAGTTTGAGAACTAAAAAGATCATCTAAGTGTGCAGGATCTAAATATATACATAAATTCATACAGGTTTTTAAAATCTAGAAAATGGATAGACCTTAATGTAAGCTGAAACAAGGAATATCCTACAGACCCATGATGAGTGTTATTTGACATCTTGATGCACAAATTCAAAATTATAATTATCTGTTTGAAACTAATTATCTTAATTCTCCAAAGGCTTGCCTAAATTTTTTACTACTTTTCAGGGTCCATTTCAGGTTTTGAGCACAAACGTTCACACGTCCCAGAAGTAATGACTCGGTTCAAATGACACATTCAAAAGGCATTCCTCAGCACTAGATCGGGTTTCAGATTCCTTTTTACTGATCCCTCTTTCCTAATAATATCCCTGTGCAGTGAAAAACCAAGCTGTAGATGCCCACAGGATCAGAGGGCCATTCTGTTGTCAGCATCAAGGACCTCATCTACTGCAGTAAATGGAATGTGACATTAAATTTTAGTGGGACTTTCATTATGCCACAGTTCAACTTTTTCCTTTCAGGCTTCTCTCAGAGAGGTTTCAATATCTGTAATAGGAACACACTAGCGTGGTGAGCTTGGAAGATCTGAGTCACTTGAAAAATCAATTACATAATTCAAAGTAAATTTATTTTCTGTTCAATGCAACTTGATCACTATAACCTCAAAATGTATTTTTGTTTTCTTTGAACACAAACTGCATGTAGGAAACTGTCACAGAAACTGCAGGTCAGGCAGTGCTGTTCTGTAACAAGTGTCTGGGCTCGGTGTTGGTATTTCTTTAGGACTCTGCTTTTTTTTTTAAATTATTTTGTTTCAGTGTTACTCTTACCCTTTCTCATCCTGCAGCACTAACAATTGGGAAACCCTAATAATACCTTGAGAAACCTTTGGGCAGTCCAAAGTAATACATGAACAGGACTCTGTCTCAACATGGTGCTGTGTGCATTAAACAGACCACCTGAAGTCTACTGTAGAAAGTACTTAGAGAAGATGATAAAGATCCACAATAATTGCCTGCAGCAGTTTGGACAAACAGCCAAGCAGTACAAAAAGATAAAGAAAATGAAATGTAAAAGATAATGAATGTAAAAGTCCAAGTACCCAGATACAGCATTTGAAATCATACACCAAGGAATAGCTTTCACTTGTGGCATAATGAAAGGACTACAGGAAGTACAGTGTTACAAAAATGAAATAATTTTCACAAGTGATGAAATACAAAGCAAGTATTACATGCTATTGCATTTTAAGGACAGTTAGTCACCATTAAATATACCAGTGTCTCAAAATCTGATCTTTTTTTGTAATGCATATGTAGAAGAATTCGATGTCATAATGAGGTATGAATTTAATTGCATTATATTTGTTGCTACATCAGCTTTGTCAAGCTATTAAGTTAATTACATGTTAAGTTTTAAACTAGATGAAACACATTATGACATCTGTTTTTTCCTATATACTTCAGCCATTCCAGAATTACCATGTTGGAAATGTCTGAGGTTTTGGCAGCTCACTGTCTTACAAATAGTTCATGAATACAATTAAACATCCTTGAGTAGCCTGCAGCATCAGCATCCAATCATTGCCCTGCTCATCAGAAATACAATTATTGTTCTACACTAATTCCACCAATTTTTTTTTCAGATATTGGCCATAGTCTCAGTTAGTGAAAATGCTGAAAAGAGAGTTGAATGCATTCTCCTAGCTGACAATCTGGCCACAGATTTTGGAATGAATGTCCTACCATCTTTATTAATGATCTATATAAAATGAAAGGTGAAGGAAACAGTTGGCATTTTATTGCGTTCTTAAAGCAATTGCACTAAAGGTATTATTCTTTTCCTTAGTATTTTCTTAACAAGATATTCTGTTGCAGACCCTGGTAATAGAAAAGTATTCTTTTGTGTATTAACGGCTTATTGTCCTGGAACTTTGACATTACTTTTTCACTGATCAAAAAAGTTTTCTTATCTGATCCCATAGTAAAAAACTGCAAAGCAAAAAGTTGCATGGTTTCAAATGCTTAAAAAAAAAAGAGAAAAAAACTCCCAAACTTTATTTGAAAGCTGAGACAAGTGAAGGAATCTGTATACATGACTTATAGGCTGTAATAAGATTATCATTGTTGTTAATAATGCTGATATTTTTATGTGTGTGAACTGTTTTATCTACATGGGAGCAAAAGGAAAAATGGTCACTGCTGCTCTCTGGTAGGCTGGAAGTGCTCATAGGCTGATAGGCTGGGAAGTGCTGCCGTTACAAATAACTAATTCCGTACATATCAAAGGACTGCTAAGAGTGGCTGATTAATACCTGTAGCCATTACAAAGAGTTCATGTACAATGGGGGAAAAAGTCAAGTTTGACAAAAGCAGCTTTTTAAAAAGGATATTGAATCCCAACCAAAAATATTACGATTTTGATATTAGGGGGGAAAAAAATTGGCAGTACATGTGCAGCTCTAGTAACTGCATTTCCAAAGCTGTAGCTGCTCTAGGAAGAGATTGCTAGATGGTGTGATTGACTACAGGGCTGTCAGCCTGAAATAGAAACCATTTGAGCAGCACGAGTGGAGAGGGTATTTTTCTGTCAAGAAGTAGCTAATATTTCAGTATTTTGCAACTACACTGGTATGCTCTCTAAAGTATATTTCATTATATTTTGGCTTGTACTTCTAACTGAATTCGATTTAGATGTTCATTTAAAGAGTTACTCACTGTAACTTGTTAATGGGAAGAAAACTACCTCATTTTCCAAGCCCAGTTTATGTGTTTATGCTAAAAAGGTATTTTCTTAAGAGAGTTATTGCTGTTGAGATGAAAACTAATTGTTTTCTGGTTTTATTAGGTTTTTTTTAAATTGGGGTGTCTTTTGAGTTTGATACTGTTTCAATATCAACTGTGAAGAAACAAAAAAGCAGGCATAGCTTTAACTGGCTGAACAAAAATTGCCATCTTGGTGTTAAAAAACCCCCACACATTCTGGCAGTTGAAGAGGTCATGAAATAAAGGAACATTTAAATGCCTGAACCCAGCCAGCTTTTCCAGGTGTAGAGAATTCATTTGTAGGGGTAATTTCCTTTAAGAAACTAATATTTTTTTTCTCTGAGGCTGACTGCAGGCCCTACTGTGTTCACATAACATAGGGAGGAGCACTAAAGACCGAGCTAATCAAACTATGCAGGGTGGCATATCAGAGGAGACTATTAAATAGCAGGATTTGGCCACAAGTACAGATCATAGATGGGAATATAATCTTACAAGGTGGATTGCTTGAACATTATTTGTTAAAGGGGTAAAATGAATGCAGTAACGTTAAATAAGAGAATAGTTTATTTCTCAGAGTCAATATTTTCCTCCTAAATGTAAACATCAATATTCATGGCATTGAATAAGAATTGATAGCCAAGGGGATCACTTCCTGGCTTATTGCAATATTTTGATTTTATAGATTTTTATTCCCGGGAGCATACTTTCACAGATGCATGGGCTTCTGTACAATGAACAGTATTTGACTTCAAAGTTTTCCAGGTAGGAAATGATATCCTTAAGTAACAAGCTGAAAATTCAATGCTTCATTCATGTGCATAAAAGTGATTTCTGTATCTGGAATTGAAGTATTGCTGTAGCAAAAAATATTATGACAACATTTCTTCCATAGTCAATGAAAAACTATAAGGCCCTATAAAAAGGGATTCAGGGCACCTGTGTGAGGCATCAGCTTCTCTGCTCCAACTGCCTACGTCTGCCAGCTGATCCAGCACTCCCACATGCTGAAACAGAGAACTGCTTAGAGCTCATCAGTGCAAAACATTTTTGAAAACTATCTGAAGAGTCAGCAGGTTTGGCTTTTCCAGAACAAACTCTTGACACCAAGACATTTTTACAAGTAAGTAGGAGCCATGAGAGGTTCCCACTTCACATCCACATGACTGTCCTTTCATCCCACTCCTCGAAGCTAGTGTGGCTGCATCCAGGTTTCCTTTCAGAGATGGTTCTTGGCTTGCGCTGCTTCCTGATGATGCTAGGCAGTTGTTGTTGACCAGCTGTGTTAACAGTTAAGTATTATGCAGTCCTGTGCAAAGGTACCTGTTAATTTGGGCATTTGTCCTGGAAGACAGAAATGTTTTTTTCTAGGTCTAGGACCTTTTCAATCTTGAGTGAGCTGAACTCACAGATTCTGATTTTCCCAGGGAATGAGCAAATGGTAGAATGCCCAAAGATACAGGCTACTCTTTATCCCTCTTGTTGCAGCTGGATTATTCAGAAAGGAAAGACAGAACCAAGAAGAATATAAAACCAGACCCAAACTCTCTTTATCTTGTTGCAGAAGATCCTCCTTTGAAATGACAAGTCTAAAAGT
The DNA here is from genome assembly GCA_013399875.1 of Gymnorhina tibicen. Classification (NCBI taxonomy): domain Eukaryota; kingdom Metazoa; phylum Chordata; class Aves; order Passeriformes; family Artamidae; genus Gymnorhina; species Gymnorhina tibicen. The sequence goes on from VXAZ01007456.1 coordinate 7,413, forward strand.
CTTGGGATTCAAACTGTTTCCATTTATATGTATGCAGTTTACCCAGTTTTGCAGTGCAAACTGTGAATACTGTCTCTATCTCATGAGCAAGTTACTGAGAGTTGAAAGGAGGGATGTGTGGACCTCATCCTAAGGTATTCTCTATACTGCTGGTTAGAGCAGTCTTCTGGAAGAGCTCACTCCACAGGCAGGACAAGAGTGCTAATGTCAGCTGGGAGTACTAAATGGAATTTGAGCTAAATTCAGAGCTACTCATGGATGCTAGGTGTAGGAATGGCCCCTGCAGGGATGAACTTAGGCATTTCTTTCTCAATTGCAGCTTTAAGAGTTCAGTTTGGGATACTTTTATGTATCGGGGGGGGAAGGGGTGGGGAGGGTCTATATAGAAAATTTTGGAGTCCGATATGGAAACTCTTGTAAATTTTAAGCTCTTCCATGGATGTTAGGTGACCTCAATAGCTCTCTTGGATTTTAGACACATGCAGACTGGAGCTATTACAAAACTGGTAGGAAGACCAATGAGCAGAAATAGGCTCTTATAACTGAAACATTTTTTTTGCCCTCTCATCTTCAAGATATACACATTTGGAAAAAGTAAAGAAAGCAGTTTCCCTGCTTACAGTCACCCAATTTTAAATGAGGGAGTACTGTCCTGTAGCTTGGATTGAACTCCTTATTTGATACATTCTCTGTGTCTGTGCAGTTTTCCTTCTGTGAATGGAGTTATCCATATATATGATACTATAGTCCATGTTCCTTGCTTCATAGGTTCACCACCAACTGCCTGGTAATGTATCATGCAGTGAAAGTGAGGTATTTAGCTGCAATTTTTTTCCAGCAAACTCATTAACTGACTTTTCTAGACAGTCACTGCTTGTCATTATTTGTGACAAGGGAGTTTTGAAAACTGTTACATGAGCTAGTGGTAGAAAGTACTTCCAATGTACATTAAAAGTACTGCCTCATATGTTTTACAAAGAAAATCCTAGCAATAGCTCAGCTGAAATTTAATAACTGCCTGGTTTCATTGCTGCTTGCTGGTCTCATCCAAAGTCACTGATAAGTGCTTACATTTTTTCTGTGATTGGTCTCAAATTTGGAGTGTGTGATTGTTTGCATTAACTATTCTGCTTTGTACAGAATTATGTACAGTTATGATACAGATGTACAGATGATAACAAGCTCCCATGATTTGGTAATTATTTTCCTTTTTAAACTGTAGATGCAGAGAACATTTCAATTGCTTACCGCCCCATTTCAGGGGTTCACCCGAGGCATGTCTCACTGGGGGCAGGCAGGTTTTGAGTTTATGGGGTTGTATGTTAAATCAACAGTCTTTTTTGTTTGTGATGTTGATTTGGGGGGGATTTTCTTTTAATTCCATAATGATTAGATTCTCCAGTGCACCTCTCTTATTTCTCACAGTGATAGATTTTGTAATGTCATCTAAGATTATATTCCTTTGGCACACCTATCATTTGCATACACATAAGGCATTGAAGATGCTCATTATTTTCAGCTAACAGGTAATCTTGTTCCCACTTAATTTGAAATACATTGTTCTCTGTATCCTAATTTTGGCTTTTACAGTTACTTGCTTCATTGCATTTGGATTACACTGCACTGTGTCTTAATACATCACATTTAAAACCCCCAAGATAAAACATCATCATAAATAGATGCATAGATATAGTCACAATGGAAACATTATGGCAGCTGTGGAGGCTGACATGATTTATCACCTCTCAAGAGTATGTCGTCCTTGGCACAGTGGACAGTATGGTGCTGCTCTGTTGGTAAAAGCTCTGTCTTTCCACTGCTCTTACCAGGCTCTCAGACTTCCCAAGGCTAAATAGAGAGGTTGTACCTAAACATTTCTGCATTCACTAGAACAGTGGCAGAATTCTCTACAGACAAGGTCTTGTGATAATATTATTGCAGCAGCAACCCATTCCTAGAAGGTGAAAAGACTTATGGAGGTTCATGCACCTGCATGCTCCACTTTTTTTAACCCTTGTGCTGCTGGAGAAATATGCCAGTGTCTCCTTGCCAAGTGAGGCAAACCACTCCTTCATGTGGGAGCAGCAACCTCTGCTGAGATTCATGCACCTCCTGAATTAGTAATTTCCTTTCATGTCCAGTCCAAGATTGTACAAGATGGTAATGGTGGTATGACAGGAATTGTCTTGTGGGCTGTATTTGGCTGGAACAACACCCATGGTAGTGTATCATAGTTGCAGACAGTATCAGTTGCTGTTTGCAGTGGCTGAGTATCTTGGTAAAAGGTTAATGTAATGCCAATGGAAAAAATAAGTTTCTGAATTTAAGTTATCTCTTTGGGAAGGTTTTATTAAATACAACTGTGAATGCTCCTTTCATCTTGCATTAGGGTTGTTTCTTTCACTTTCCGTTCTTTTTCCGTGTCATAAGATAATCAAAAGAGCCATTTGTACACTACGATATAAGGGACTTCACAAGAAGCCATCACTGAATATTTCAATTAAGATAATATTCGAAAACCTGCTTCTGAACATTAAACATGAGTTAAAATATTTAGGTTGCATTAAACATTAAATATGGTGTACATTTGGTTTTTCAGAACAGAATGTACCCTGTAAATCCCTGTACCTGGAAGGTCTCTGTGGAAGGACCATATGAGCTCTGCCATATTTCGACAGGATATAGCATTTATAGAATGTTCCAATAGTCTCCCAACTTCAGCATGCTGACAGCTCAGTTGAGGACTTCTAGAAAGCACAGAATAACATTGATGCAGCCAATTTGCAGTTCAGAAAAATGTCAGATAAGGTGCTACACAGAGATGAATCTACATTTACTTGGTTAATATACACAAATTCCTTATTTCCCTGGAAAGAAGAAAATACTGGTATTGCAAAGTTTGTTGCAGAGGTGCATAAAAGTGAAAGCAGAAATCTGTAAATATACATGTATATGCTACTATATATTCATGTCTATAAATTATATGGGTTTTTCAGCAAGGAATGGTGAATGGTACGTCCCTGCATTTCTCAGTATAAGCGTACATCATTTCCATGCGTGTTTCAAGAGATCAACTGAATTCTTGAAGGTGAATGATAAAGGAGTGGGGGTTGTGGAGGACTGAGATAATGCCAGGAGTCACCTGCAGGGTATAGAAAGGGTGGAGCTACCAAACTTACTATGTCAGACCTCACAAAATTTGAATATTTAAGTTGTCTCAGTGTTCTTTATTATTTTTTTTCAATGTCTAATGATCTCACAATTTCTTTTGGTGGATTGCCTGTGTTTTCCAATCACAGGGAAATAATAGTTTACTATGATAAATATTCTTTCAGGAATGCATGTTATTAATCTGCCCCTTTAAACACTGAAGTATAGGCTGAGCCTTAATGTGTGTTGAAGTCTTGATTTCACTGGGATTTAATCACAGGTTAAAGTGCTTTCCTAAGTTAGAGCCAGAAAGGTAGGCAGTTTACAACTAAAGGACAGGAAGAACACAACCTGGTTAGCTCCTAGACCGTATTTGTCATCCATGTATGCATGTTTACAAATCTATTTTCATACAAATCTGGGCAGAATTAGAGCTTGGTAAGAGAAGGGAGTACATCAAAGCCTGCCTCTGAACTTAATTGAACTGAGAAGTCACTGAATTGGGAGAATTGCTTCAAACCCATCTCTTACAAACATGATTTGGAATGACCGGAAGATGCTGGGATGATATCCAAATGACAATTAGTAAAACAAAAACTATTAACATATTTCATGATGTGCATCCTGGCAAACAGCTCAGCAAAAATTCATATTGATAAAGCCGGTGGGGTCTGGGTCACCAGTATTCAGGATCATACCTTTAAATATTGGAAAGATTTACCAGAAATTGTGTAATGAACCATTTTCATACCAACGAAGTTTCTATATTACAGAAGATAATGTATTATTATAATGCATAGATTTGATGATGTATAAAGAGAATTCCTTGCACTTACCAAGAACACAGAAAATAAAAGAGTAAAGGAGTGGTCCATTATGAAATAGATTAAATAATTTGACAAAGATGTATTAAAATGTATGCTTTAGATTATTTTCTGTGCTATATCAACAAAAATATCATAACAGAAACATTTAAAATACAAAATGTGTGATTAATGTGCATAAATTTAGCTAGTATATACAAAATAGAGACAACAGTAAAACCAAAATAGAGACAATTTCAATTAAGCAAAAGGAGCCTGGACAAGCTCAAGAAGTGGGCACATGGGAATCTCATGAGGTCAAGTGCAAGGTCCTGCACCTGCTTTGGGGCAACCCCTGGTATCATTGCAGGCTGGGGGATGAATGGATTGAGAGAAGCCCTGTGGAGAAGAACTTGGGTGCTGGTGGATGAAAATTTGGACATGAGCTGGCAGTGTGCACTTGGAGCTTAGGAAGTATCCCAAGCTGCATCCAAAACAGCGTGGGCAGCAAGTCAAGGGAGGTGATTCTGCCCCTGTACTCTCCACTCTGGTGAGACTCCACCTTGACTCCTGCATCCCACTTGGGATCCTCAGTATAAGAAAACCATGGACCTGTTGGTTTTAAATGAAAGGAAGGGAGATCCAGACTAGTTGTAAGGGAGAAATTTTTTATTATTAGGATGGTGAAACACTGGAACAGGTTGCTCAGCAAGGCAGTGGATGCCCCTTCCCTGGAAACATTCAAAGTTGGGCTGGACAGGGCTCTGGGCAACCTGGTCTAATGTATGATGTCCCTGCTCATTGCAGGAGGGTTGGACTAGATGAGCTTTAAGGGTCCCTTCCAACCCAAACTAGTCTATGATTTCATGCCTGTATATCGGTTCTGATCCTGAAAATATTTTGACATGTGAATAGTTTTATTTCCATGTTCTAGAGTTTATATAAAAGATGTGCCACATTACAGGTAATTATGCAAATCAAAACTTTTTTGTAGTTGTCAATATAATTGTAGTAAGTTTACTAGTAAGATAAAGCAACGAACAGTGGGCTCTAAATCCTTGCTTAGTTTGTTAGATCCCATATTTTTGTGCTGTTTTCTCTTTCCTAACTTTCACTATATCTTTCTCAGCAGCCACCCAGTGCATGATGCATTCAGTTCACTACTTTCATGTAATATATCTGATTATAGTGTAAGAAACACGGTTACTCAGTGATTCAGCCTGATGGAATTACTGGTACTGTTTGATAATGGAAGTATTTGGATCAATTTCCCTATGAATACATAGTGAGGAGAATCTCTAAAAAGAGCTAGCATTGCTGAGCAGATTTATTTTCTCCATTTGGATACTCGTGATCATAAATAGGAATAAAATGTGTTTTACTGAAGTATTCTGTATGAAAATTTGTCTATTATTTAACATGAAACTGAAAAAACACATTCAATAATTTGAAATTTTGAACTTCACTTGAAATCTGAATTCAGATTTAGATTCAAAATTAGTAAGTTATCTAATAAGCAAAACTAAAATTTCTGTCTGTGGTGGTGGCTCTTGCACAAGAAAAGAAGGTATAGAAGCTAGTAACAATTCCATCCAACTAATATTTTTGCCATAGTTATTTCTCAAATTGCTTTGCAAATTGACCTTCTCTCACTTTGTAAGGGAGAAAACTAAGACACAGAGAGAGAAGGTGATTTGTCAAAGGTTTTACAGCAGACCAGAGGCAGGGGCCCAAGCAGAAGTCCTGTCTCTGCTGCCTGGTTCTACCATCTGTCCACCAGCACCATGGTGCTCATCAGTGATCACTGGGAAACAGAAATCTTCTTCAGAGAGTATTAACCAGCTTTTGCCATAACACAGGCCATTTCTTATGCATATGTAGGTATTACTTTATGTGACTGGAAGAATGAAAACAGAAGAAAAAACAGAAGGAAAATCCCTTCCATTTTCAAGATGAGAAACTGGAACATTATAGTAAAATGTATGCTGCCAGAGACATTTATCCCTCTGTGATCTCTTACTGTTTTCTTAAATGAGCAGCTTCTCTCCATCCAGCCATAGTGATTCCCTCTTCATTCTTATGCAAAGAATCAGTTTAGATTGATTCAAGTACTTTTACAGGCAGCCGCCAAATGAATACATTTCATTTCCCTGAGTTTGCAAATGCTGGTTAGGTCACAAGTTGCTCAGACAAAAAAGGCTCTATCGTAAACACTGGTTGTTTTCACTTCTCCTCCTTCTCACATGCAAGAGGAGTGAGATTCATCCATTGACAGTTATTTGTGAAATAGAGAGTCTTTTCTCTTCATACATCATATACCAAATTAACTACGTTATCTCAGCTGCATGAATTTTTACAACCCATTTAATCATACTGTTTAAAATTATGTATGCTTATACTGGTATGAAGGTGTTTTACACTGCCACTGGTTTTCCTTCTGCTAAGGAAAAATAAGCTGTTATACAGCTCCTAAACTGGAGATGTACAGCTTTAACAGTACTAACATCGTTAGGTCAGCACAACTCTATTGTAAACATAGTCTGTGTTGCACAGCTAAGGCTAGATTACTCGGGTTTGCAAAAGGTCTGCCTACAGAATACGCACAACCAGTGTAACTAGTTGTGTTTTAATAAATACTAATAACACGTGTCTAATTACGACAGTTCATCTCGACATTTCCTGCCTGCCTCTCACAGAATGACTAAGCGCTTCTCTCTCACCACCGAACCAGTTGCTGGCTACACACTGTTATTAGGGGCAGTCCTGCATAATTTTCACAATTAAAGTGTATGTCATTTCATACTTGTGGACTGCCAACAAGAGAGCACTGTCCATCCAGAAGAAAAATACTGCCTGCAATCGCTTTCAAGGGCTGAGAGAGGCAAGTGTTTACTCACAGGCACAGTTTTTCTGACCGTGAATAGTCCCTGTGCTTTCAAAGGGATTAAGCCTGGTAGTAAGTATTTGCAGAATCAATGCCTTGATCAGCATGCTTAAACGGTTAATTTTGCTCTTTGCAAGTATGTTCGAAGGATGCTAAAGTAGTGTCATGATTGTACACATGCAGGTTAGGTCCTGTTTTGGAATTGCATTTCAATTTTTAAAAAGCTTTGGCAAGCAAACTCCCACTGTTACATGTACTCCAAAGTGTGTGTTGTGATGAATGTAGTGGTCAGAATGTCACACAGAAAAATACTTCAGTAGAAATGTGCAAATAATCAGATAGAAATGTGCAAGTAATCAAATTACAATGTTCCAAAGTCTCATTAAATAATGGGATCTAGAAACTGTGGGTTAGATTTATTACTGGAATGAAGAGATATCATTCACGGAAATTGTGGGCTAATTGAAAAAAATTCAGTAGAATATATGGATTTATGGGAAGAAAATTTACATTAATATCTTTTCGGCCTTCTTTTCTATCTCCTCTTAAAATGCATCTATCTCTGGTTTTGCCCTGTTGTCTTGCTGTGATCTTTTCCTGTCTACACCCTTTCCATAACTGTGCAGCACTAGATCCAAGAAATCAGTTTTGCCTGCTGCTACGAAATCTGTGGTGTTTTTGAGTGCTCCTCTCAGCCAAAAATGAATTCCACAACTTTGGCTCTTCTGGTTTCCCCCTAACATTAATCCTTTGTAGATCACTAAGGAGTTTAGCCACAGAGGAGTTCGCTTTCTCTCTTCTAAAAGGAAATGCCCTTGAAGGTGCCTTGAGCCCTTTCCAAGGAGCTCTGGGAAGATAAATCGCATGTCTGTGCTGTCCACATTGATCAGCTGCAAACTTTGCACCTACTTCTTATCTTCTCTTGTCCACAAAACCTGCCTGTCACTGTGCACATGCAAGCGCAGCCTCGATAGCTGGCTCTGTAAATGAGAAATTCAGATGTAGGTGATAGCTGGACCCATACCTCAGCTCCACTTCTTTGCAAGCATGGTTGATGCCCCTCCACTCCAAAAAGTTGTTGAGACTCCCACACTGAAGATGTACTTGGTGTTCAGCACCTGAATTATGAACAAATTTCTATATTTTGGCTGTGTGATTAAAACCAGTCACATCATAGGGAACAGGATTTGTAGAAAGTTTTGCAAAGATGGTAAAGTTATCCTACAGCAGTTGTGCACTGCATGAACTAAATGATGTCTTTGTTCTATGAACTGTAATAATTCAAATCTAGTCGATGGCAGAATGAATACATGTTGCCATTATTTTCACTAATGTATGCACATACATAAGAGTATAGGGAGAAGCTGTAATATATGTGATGAAGTTAATGAAGCCTTTGATAATACTTCCCTGGTATTTTCATAGTTGAGGTGCATTTAGGTACTGATAAACATCATTTAATGTTAATAAATTAAAATTAATAATCCAAAAATGGAAACTGCTTACCAACAGCAGTTCAGTATAAAAATATTTTAAGATTATAGAAGGGAAAAAGATCAGATATAAGTAAGCAATGTCATACTGCTGCACAAAAATAAACATCCTATGAGGATGTCATAGGAGAAATGTTGTATGTAAATAAAACCAAACAATCCTTCCCCACTACTTAGCTTTCTGGAGGCCTAAACTGAAAAGTTGCTCGTGTTCTTGTTTTTTTCTGCAGATCAATGAGAGCAGGAGTCCAAGGACAAGCAATAAGATTGATTGATTCCCTTCCTTGACAGATCAGGACCAGAACCACTAACAGATGCTGCAGAGAAGCTCACTGTGCACATTTTGATCCACATCATGTACATAAGAGTAGCATGTTCATAAACTAAGGGAGTAGGATATTATTGACCTGAATGCCACTGAAAGCATTTGCAGTCACTAAAAAATATAATGATCTCCCTTTTGATAAAAGCAGCACATGACTTGCATAAACTGGGACTGAAAATTTAGAATCATAAAATCCTAGAATATCCTGAATTGAAAGGGTCCTACACAAGGATCCCCCAGTCCAACTCCTGGCCCTTCACAGCACAACCCCCAAGAGTCACATCATGTGCCTGAGAGGGTTGTCCAGAAGCTTCTTGAACTCTGTCAGGTTTGGTGCTGTGACCACTGCCCTGGGGAGCCTGTGCCAGTGCCCAAACAGCCTCTGAGTGACAAACCTTATTCCAATATCCAGCCTAAACCTCCCCCGACACAGCTTCAAGCCATTCCCTGGGGTCCTGTCGGTGTTACTACATAGCAGAGATCAGTGCCTGCCCCTCCTCTTCCCCTCACAAGGAAGCTGTAACTGCAATGAGGTCTCCCCTCAGTCTCCTCCAGGCTGAACAGACCAAGTGCCCTCAGCCGCTCCTCACAGCTTCCCCTCAAGGCCCTTCCCCATCTTTGTTGCCCTCCTTTGGATGCTCTCTAATAGTTTCATGTCTTCCTTTTGTTGTGGCACCCAAAACTGCCCCCGGCACTCAAGGTGAGGCTGCCCCAGTGCAGAGCAGACCCTTCCTTGCCTGGCTGGCCATGCTGTGCCTGATGCCCCCCAGGACACGGGTGGCCCTCCTGGCTCCCAGGGCACTGCTGACTCACGTTCAACTTTCTGTCGACCAGGGACCCCAGGTCCTTTTCCACAGTGCTGCTTTCCAGCATCTCATTCTGCAGGCTGTCAGTACATCCAGGGTTGCCCCATCCCTGGTGCAGAATCCAGAACCCTTTCTTTGTTCCCTTCTTACGCTTGGTGATTGCTCAGTCCTCTCATTTGTCAAGGCTTCTCTGCAGGGCCTCTCTGCCTTTAAGGCAGTCAACAGCTCTTCCCAATTTAGTGTCATCTGCAAGCTTATTTAGTATACTAGCGGTATATAACGGTCTGCATAGCAAAAACAACTTAAAAAAAGAGATTATTTGGAGCAATATTGAAATAGTAAGGCATGTCCCTCCTGACCAAGACTGTCACAAGAGCAGCATACAATAGAAGACTAGACTAGGAGCCAACAGCCCGAGTTCAAATCCTTCTGTTCTTGATCTGCTCAGCAGTAGTGAAGAGGTCAGTGTATCTCTCTATTTCCCTTCCTACTGAAGTTCTTGGTTTATCCTTTCTGTGTTTTGACCTTTTTGCCACCTTTGACTTTTATCTCTTTGGACCTGGACCATCTTTCCCAGTGTTGTCATAAAGTTTAGTAGAACGTGTCTCTGGATCTTTGTGCAAGACTTTAGGCACTACGGCAATTGTAATTTGGCAGGAAGGAAGTTAATTTCTTTCTTAGGCAGGGAAATGATCCCAAATATATGTTAACATCTGAGACTTGAGTTTCAACAAATGGCTGTTTGCTTCTGTGGCGTCTACTTCAGTATGCCATTGACTTCACAGGACGTGTGCTGGGGACTGGAGCTGTACATATGCTGCAGACAGCTTTCCTTTGGCTGAAGACTGCAGAAGGCTAGATTGGCATTAACAGCTGCCTGAAGCACAGGTTACAGTAAAGTATATCATGTTCATATCATCATTACATACCTTGGATTCCACTGTAAGCCTGAAGTCTGGGGGTGAGGAGAACTCTTTGGACCATAAATACATTAGCTCGGCAGGATGAACAATGTGGATCTGTTCTTCAGTTAAGGGAAAAGAAGAAAGTACTTTTATTCCACAGTCATATTCTTGAGACTGCTATAGTGCAAATCAAGACAGGATTTTTTCCGTTGTCACAGAAAACTTGGAGACATTTCTGTCTGTAACAGATTCTACTGATATTCTCAATACATGTATATCTGAGGCAAGGTTAAGTTTAAATCTTCATTTGCAATCAAACATATAATAATTCATGAATGTGCTTACAGCTACATCTGCAATAATAGTTCTTTATTATTCATTATGCATTTTGTAGAGTGTTGGCAATTTTCTTAGAGGGGAATAGAACAAAAATTGTAGAAACAAGTAAGAGATAATTATTAGAAACCCAGGGAAAAGAGAATTTTGGCTTTTATGGTGCTTGGACATTGTGGAGAAGAAATGGACCAAAGGCACAGAGAATCAAGGATGAGGGAAAAAAAGGCATGATGCTTTTATGAGGGGAGGACTTGGCACCAAAAGAAATGTTTCACGTTCCCTAATACTGAAATTTTCATATGGCCAAAATGAGTATAAGGGGAAAATAAGGCCAGAGGTAGAAATCCATCTGACTGAGAATGGGTCCAAGAGATTCTTCTTTGTTGTTGTTGTTGTTGAAGTTCAATACATAGTTGGAAGATACAGATTTTTAAAAATAATGCATATTTTAAAGTAATTGTATCTACAACTACCAGAAGCAAGTTCAGCATGAACAGAAATGCTGCACTGCTTTCCCTAATAAGGAAAAAAAGGGCATAATATGATGTCTCTGATTGAAAACATGTTCTCTTTTCTCTCTCATTTGCTGTCAAAGTCTAACAAACTTATTTGCATTCAGTTCTCCCAAAATTTCTGGTAATTTTGTCACTTGCAGCCGAACCTCTGTACCTTGAAACACAGCATTGTCAGCTCATCCAAAATCTTAGCTGCACCATTTACTGTAGAAAAATTGAGATTAAATAAACAAATTCTGAAAATAGGGCATTAGGGTGTTTGTTTGCACTTGGAAATCATCATTGCTTTTTATCTTAGCAGAAAAATTGCCCTGCAAAGTGATTTCCGACCCTTGATTCAGCATGCTGCTTCGGCATCGTTCCCAATCCCCGTTAATCCTGGGCATAAAAACCACCCGAGGCTACTGCATGCTCTGCAGAGCACCACACTGGGTCAAAGGGACAGCCCTTCTGACCTTTCTTTACTGCCCTATATCAAACAAATAACTTTGAGATGTTGAAAGCATTTGGAGTTGATAGAAGAGACCCTACCCCCATGTGCAGAGTGTTTCCAGCGAGCGGCACGGGGCTGTGCAGGTTTCACCTGTGCGTTAGCTCATCCATGGGCACTTCCAGCAAGGCTCAGAACATGAGGCCCCTCTAGCAGGGCTTGCAAAAGCTAATCCACAAAATGTTTCTGCTAATTGAGTCATGTGCTTGAACATGTGGAAATTAGAAAGTAGCTGAACCTTTTTATCTAATTGCTAAATTGAGCTTTGTGTACTTCAACTGAAAGTAGCAGAGGGGACCTTCCCACTGCAAAACGTAGTTGTTGGACTGTGTGTGGGCTGAATGAGCAATATAAAACAGGTATTTATTTAGTGCATTTCTCTGATAGAGTATATTGAGTGTATTTCTTTTCTTTAATTCCCATACTGTATTTCTCTTGTACATCTATCTATATATATTTGTGCATGTTTCAGTGATGTTTTAGCATGAGCATCTTGAGGATATTTTTATACAAATGCAGGAGTGCATGTATTGACAGAACGGAATGCTGGGGAAAAAGGAAATATTAATGGATTATTTTCCGTAAATACAAGTAATTTACAGAATGATCCTCTGTAAATGTTATCAGTTTGTGCTACTGTAACTATTACTATCAAATGAAGTAGGAACATTGCAGTAGCTCCTGAGGGCACTAGTTGTAAATCAAGTCTGTAAGACTTGCTGCAAGAGTATCAGTGGCTCTGGAAAAATGTGTTCTGCTGGGGAATGGGGGAGGCCGCCAGAGATAGCTGTTTGCTCTTTCTGCTTGATTAGACGTCCAGACCTTGACGAGTACAGCTGGCCTTGTCATATGCAACATGCCAAGGCCAAACATGGCTGAGCATGGAGAGCTGTTCTTAACTCATGAAGTATGGCCCTAGTCCTGCAAGGACTGCGAGCACAAGCTTTCTGAGCTGTACAAGAATATATGAGTAATGCCCAAGTCATCTAGCAGTAGACACAGAGCTGGATTGAATGCTTAGGTACCCACATGCAACTTTTTTATCTGTCGACAAATCTCTAAAATTTGAGCACGAATTAAGGCATTAAATGTGGAAACCCTTTTATAAGCAAAAAAAAGAGAAGGCATTGACATAGTCTGAAACAGCTACCCAGAGTCCTGCCAAGGCACCTGGTAGGGCTCAGGCTGGAAGATCAGCCCAAGCACAGATGAAACTACACAGTGAAGTTCCACGCACTTTCCCAGTGAGTTATCACTGTGCTGCAGCATTACAACTGCAGACAAAAATACCACCCTGCAGCAAGCATGAGATGAGTGAAGCAACACAGTTATTGATGCAATCTTGGAAGTGCCAGCAGTGTCCGAGGTTTTCCTTTTGGTTTCTCTGTGCAGAATCTGGGTCTGAGAGACCCTGACATTTAATTCTGAAACTCCCCCTGTGATAGTCATGCACTTCCCTAAACTGGATATTACACAAATTGAAATGAGCGTCTGTGCTTTACTGATAATTCTGTGGGAAAATGTGTCTGATAAATAAGTTTACTTACTTTTCCCCCCTCAATTCCTTCTGTTTGTACCAGATTTTGCATAAACAAAGTCCCAAATACCATATTCCCTCGAAAATAATTTCCCCCCAATCAGACCTTAAATTTCTACTCCTGGCCTCTGACTCCTGTTCAAATGTTGTATGAAGAATTAAATATCTGAAGTGTTGAAGCTGATAAAGTCAGACTATGAGACACTGACAGTTTTCACAGCTGTTTTTGCAGTGCGAGCCTCCGTCCTTTCTGTTTTTACGAAAACACACTTTATCCTGTTTTATTATGGCTAAACTCCTGCAGCTTGTCCGCTTCAGGGAAATACTGCCCCGTGACCTGGCAGGAATCCCCGCCAGCGATAACCCCGTCCCTGCCAGGGGCCCCAGCTAATCGCACCTCCCCAGCCTGCCGGCCCCCCCGCCCCACGCCCTGCTCAACCACATCTGTATTCACTATTTAACAGAGTTATTCTCAACAGCAGCTTGTTTCCAATATCTCCTTACAGTGCTGCTGGAGAATGAAGCCTGTCACAGCTTTCCGTGGTTACTTCACATTAGCGCAGAGCTGTTTCTGTAAATATGCAGCCTGAAAATACTTCGTTACAAACTCCCATCCATGCGGAGCTATGACCGGATTTGCAAAAATATGTGGAAAAAAGAGATGAAAATTTTCAAGATTTCTTTACTGCTGCTAAAAATGAATCATCTATACATTAAAATTATGAAAACTCAAAAAATGGCACATTAACATACATCTAAAGAAGAACTGCATAACAATTATATAAATACTAAGTCTCTACCAAGATCTGAAACATAATTACATGCTCAATTTTCTGACAGATGAAAGAGACAATTTTCCAGAAATTTGGTTCTATCTATGCCTCAAAGATACTGAATAAAACCTTTCTTTTTTTTTTTTTTTTTTTTTTGTCCTGCTACATTGCTTCTACTAATCAGGAAAATTCCATTTTTTTTCATATTGTCTTTAGTAATACAGTTGCTGGAGAATTATGGCAATAACAAGATATTTCAACCATGATGACTAGGTAAAATTAAAATATGGATATGGTACAATAATTCAGGTTATTGCAAGTATAATGAGAAATTTTCTCATGATTTTTTACTATTTTAACTCTTTTTTGGTTTAAGTTATGTCTTTATGGTAAAGGCCTACTAAAATGTTTTGCTACCACTGCCTTGAGCCTTGTGACTTTGAGCCCAGTGTAAGCGGATTTATTTTGAAAGTAAAACTGAAGACAGTCACCTCATTTAAAATGTTTTCTTGAAGGCTTTACATACAACTTTTAAGTGTCAATTTCCTCTCTCAAGAGCAAGTGAGGGAGACAGAACAGGATTTCAATCTTCAAATAAATGTAATCAGTTCTCAGGACTTGTCACTAAACTTAGATTTTCCTGTGGTTTTTCAGCCTTCTAGGTGCCCATTCTAGCTGTCCCTTCCTCATGTGAACTGATAGTGTGGTGATCACCAGAATTTTTATTTGATTATTGTATTTTATGCTGCATTTTGGTTCCTTTTGTGATAGATACGGCTAAAAATGTGTCAGTCCAGGTTTTGCATGAAGCAGCAATCAGCCACTCTCAGGTTGGCATTAAATGGCTGTGTGGGCTGGATTCCTGAAACACCTGAGAAGTGTGCTGGTGCCTGATGTTTAAAACGTATTTATGTATATCTCTGCTGAGCGTGACAAGGCTCATATGAACTAAAGGACTAAGTGGCATTTCTGAAGTAGTATGGATGCTGCCAGGTCTGAGGATGTAGTATGACAACATGCAAAGGTACCCAAATTAGAGGGAAACAAGGTCACATCTAGAGAACAAGCCAGTGCTGCAACTGAATTAACCCACCATCCTCCCCAGACTAATTGGCCCTGCTGAGAGTGAGTGTGCTCATTAGCCCCGGAGCAGCAGCAGCCTCAGACCCACTGCAGACCGAAGGCACTGGTTTTGACACGCAGATCTCCACGATGCACAGACGTAGTAATTTGCACAGAGGCTCCCGGTGCAGCATGGTGTGGCTGGAGGGGACAGTGCTGCGGGTCCCTGCTGGCTCTGGGTGACACTGAAGCTCCTCAGCACCTGCACTGCCTCCGTCGGCAGAGGCAGCCTTGGTGCTCTCTGAGGGCACCAGAGGGACCCCAGAGGGTCCCCCAGAGGGACTCAAGACCTGCTGCTGGCGGATCCTGAGCTGATAAACTGCACCAAGGCTGCCTGGCTTGGCTCCAGCCCTGACTGCAGGAGATCCAGGTTGGAGCAGGAGAGGTGTGAGGCAAGGCAATGGTGGCAGATGTCAGCGAGAGGCTCGGGGCGAGGAGGCAGCAGAAAGGTGCAGAGGAGGGTGTGGAGACAGAGAGGTGACACTGATGGAGCCTGAGTTTAAAAAGTAAAATCTTAGAGGCTTTTCAGAGCAATGAAACCTGTCAGTGAATCTCCAGGAGTAGCTGGTGGACTCTACATGGACTATCAGGCTTCATCTTCTCTCTTCATCAAAACCACAACTGGGTTCTTTTGAAAATCTGTCCATGTTGCACTGGGATGGGGTTTTCTGCTCAGCAAAAGTCACTTTGAAAATTCATCTGATCAGATGGAGAAAGGCAGAAGGTAGTGAAACCTGAGAGACAAAAGGGAAAGGCAAATCTGCTCAGGAATAGGGCTTACCTGGCAGTCTACCTGGACAGTGGACTTTAAACGGGAGGAAAGGCTATAATCTTAAAGCTGTCTTGGTGCAGTACCCAAAGAAAGCGTCACATAGTTGGGGCTGGTCGTCACCTTAACTAGCAGCTGTTTCTTCATCAGACGCTTTTAAAAATAAATAATTCCTTCTAAACCACATCCTAATATATTAGTAAACAGTGTTGGAAACTTTTCAACATCATTTTATCCTGTTGTGGAAGCACATAGTAACCATCCAACTACAATAACACATTAGTTTGGGGCTCCTCTGACTAAGGCAACTTTGTACTTCTTAATAGAGAACTTTTGAACACCTTATTAAGAACACCTTAATATCCTTTTTTCATGGTACCAAGCTAGAATTTGCATTTTTAAAAATTAACTAATCTCTTCACCCCTTTGAAGTACATACCTGTTTTAATTTCACTCTGGTGGGTCTTGGGTCTCTTATAGATTGTCCTTTAAATCTGGATTGCATCCGTGGCCAGGATGATCCTCTGAAGGCTAAATTCCACAGTTGCCTCTTTGTGCCACACAACCTTTACCATAATATGGGTTTATTGATACTCCTTAAAAGCTCTGTGATTTCTCTAAAGTCATGCTGAACTATTCAGACCCAGTGAATGTGCCACTGCCAGAGGTGCAACCTTGAGACACTGAGCAGAATCTTAGTGTAAATGAGATGCTTGTGCCTGAAGCTGTCTAGGACAACATGCTACCCTGAATTTCACTTTTACATTGGATGTGATAAAAGGTTTTTCCTTTGCACTTTCAGGGGAATATATTTTGGGTCTTATACTTCTGGACTGGTCCTGGTGCAGAAGAGACTGTGGGAAGATTTAAGAAATGTAAAAATTTGTTCAATAATATTTCACTTGTCTTTAATACCTGCCATTTATGACCTGTGAAAATCCTAAATGTTTGTTTTCCAAGTCACACTCTCTGTGTAAAAGGTAAAAAACATCTGTAGCACATTGCAAGACCATTCTGTCTGTACAGTTGGCTGTATCTGAAGGAGAGAAATTACCACAGCAAGTCTTGGGCAGCCTTTACCCCTGCACACTTTGGAACTCAAAGCCTTAGTAAATTCAATGGAGTGAGACTAGGACTTTAGTGCAAAAGGTACTGCTTTGGCCAAGCACCACATAGGAACACAGCTGGAAGGTGTGTTTTGGAAAAGATTTGTGCATGCAATAAGATATGCACTTAGGGCAGCATGTCGGCATGACTTTTTACCTGCTAAAGAAGTTTTTCCTGCCCTTTTGTGAATTTCCATATGAGTCGGTATATGTTTTCTTGGCTGAGTCCTAACTGGACAAAGCAGTCCCTGGGTGAATTCTTTTTTTTTTTTTTTTTGTTCTGGTTTTGTAGGGAACCTTCTGCCCGTTTGTTCATTTCTCTCTCAGTTCTCAGTGACTTCTGGAGCTGTGTATCAGATTTGACTGAAATTAGCCAGAAGTGGGTTTGTTAACTGTAAATTAGATTGTTCCAGTCTCACCATATTCCTACAGTACCTGGAGTTTATGCCATTTAATTTGGCTTGAGACTTCCTCAGTTTCTTTCTTTGTCTTGCACAAATGTGTACATTGCATGCAGCACCAGCAGTGGTAGTGACTGTTCTGCAGAAAAGATGCTGGTATGTGCTGGAGAGACAAATGGGGAGATCTTTTTTAGAAGAAATGGAGTTGGTATGTGCCCAGAGCTAAACCTGCTTAGAGCTGAAATGCTCTTGTGCAGTATAAAGGCAGCACTTTGACTCTGGCCTTTGTATTCAGGAATTGTCTGGACAGCAGACACACAAGAGTCAAATCACAGTGGAAACTTTGATGCTGGTCAGCCATCTATTCTTGTTTGCTTCTTAGAGCACAGGTGGCTTTTTTCAGCTTAAAATGATGAGATTAATATAGATTCTTTGGCTTCATTTTTCAACCAGCAAAAGAGCAATATATTTACCTTGAAAGAAGAAAATACACTGGTTCTGAAAAATACTCACTGGAGAATCTTGGAAAAAGAAAATGCTGTTCCTTCTCATTCTTTTATTAAAGGTGGTAATGCACGGGCTTCCTTGCTGCCCTGTCACAAAAAAAAAAAAAAAGGGTTTCTTTCTAATTTGAAGAGACTATAGTTATGCAGAATTTTCTCAGCTAATCTGTCCAGGTACCAGCAAAGGAATTTCGTGAGGCTTGAATGCTATTGGAGTTGAACAGGTAATTTATTTGCATCTGCATGACACATGTGCACTTTTGTTTAACTCTGACATATTAAATAAACTTTCTTGGAAAGTATGATTAATTCAAAGAGACATGAGGAATCAGGCTTTTAAAAAGGTCTTCTGCGATGGATCTACACCACAAATGTTTTCACAAAATGGAACCCCAAAATTTTCAACCAAAAGGAATCAAGTCTTAGATGTCTCAAAGACAGTCTGCTTTCACAGCCTTGCAAAACTTCTTCAGGGAGGCAGATGAAAATAAGCACTCCTCTCAGTAAGGCAGATTATACTGTGAAAGCAAATGTGTTAGTGAGTACCAGGGAACTCACATGAGGGAGGAGAGAGCTGCAGGAAATGTTTCAATCACTGCCTGCACCTTATTACACACATAATAACCCAGCCAAGCACACAAAGCCCTCTGAAATCAACCTTCACATGATCTGTCATTTAAAAATTCTTCATTTGTCAGACATGCCTTGATCCCTGCTCATAGGCCAGTAAAGCTGAAGCATCCTCTGGAGCAGAGATGTGTTATTCTCTTGTATTCTGCAGGCACACATCGAGTACCTGCTCTGTGAGCAGCAGGGAGTGATGACAGGCTGCCCGGGGACCAGCAGCCTGCTGTGCAAACACAGCACGTCTCCTGCATTTTTAGCCCTGTCTCCCCCTTCCTCACCATATTTTTCCACGGGGTTGCAGCACTACCACAGTCAGTTAAGCCCAAATATTTTCTAGCTACCTAAGGTTTATTTTAGATCTCCAGGTGACACTGGAAGCAATTTGATGAGTTTCCTTTCACAGCAGCTGGCCAGCAGTTTACTATTGAGAGGGAAAATGCCAGACAATGATTCCTCTTTTTAATCTTCTGTGCAGCCTTGAGAATTGAAGCTTTCTGTTCTCCACTGAAGATGTTCCCCCCAGGTCCCAGTCTTCCTCTTCTCTCCAGCAGCAGAAGCTATCCCTGTACTCACTGGGAGCTTTGCTCCTTCCCCACTGCCCTCTGCCCCATGGGGTTTTGTCTCTGGCCCCAGGCATGGGCATGCAGGGGACATGACACACTTCCAACACTTCTCAGACAATGTTAAAAGATGGTGTGGGATCATAGTGAATTAACTTCAACCTGTGAGCAGTCCATAGTTTGGGTGCAGTTACCTGGGCAAGGACCACAGGCACCTTGAGTTCCAGGCTATAACATTGTGCAAGTTCATCTCTTCATCTCCACTTCTCTACTCCTGTGTGTGTGTATGTTTTGTGTTAGTGTTTCAGGGCACAGGCATGGCAATGTGAAAAACCCCACAATCTGTAGAAGGGAGAAGGGGTGGTCAAATGGATAACTGGGTTGGAGGGGAAAGACAGAAGAGCACTAGCTGATTCACACACAAATCAGCAGAGTCCACGATCACGCAGCCAGATTACTGAATTATCCATCCTGAACCTGGACAGTTTCCAAATTCTACATTGCAGATTCAGCTTATTTAATTAAATGTGTTTCAGAGGCTTGCCTCACTGCATGCCTTTATTTTGCAAAAATGTAGGAAAAAGAGGCAGCTACCATGCACACCACAAATCCTGATTCTGTTATACTTGGGAAGGCTGTATAAACGTGGCTGATAATTAGTTAAGAGATACCTCTATTAAATAGGATAGCCAAGAATATATTCAAGGCAAGGTATTTGTCATCTGTGTTTGAGACTTGGCTGCAGATGCCATGCAAGATTGCAGTTATTTCTAGTTACCCCTCTCAGGGAACAGCTCCACGTCCTCTAAAGCCAGGCAGTGGCCCCCTAAGGCAGGGTGTTCCTGGAAATTGCCTTAGCTTCTTTCTCATACACCCACCCCTCAACAGAAGCTATTATCTGAATATCTTGAGTCAAAAGGTTTTAAGAGAAGGTCAGAACTGCCGTACATATTCTGTAAGGGTCTTACAGCTCGAAAAAGTGCTCTCACCCGCCTTGGGCTATGCTCAGAAGCACGTTAGAGTGGAGCACGTTGACAGTCCTTTTCCCAAGGTAGGGAAGGTTTGGGCAGACCTCTGTCCTGCATTAGCCAGCTGAGTCTGCAAGCTACATAATGGCTTGCTCCTTGCAGAATCTTCAGCAAAGCCCACGGATGTCCCTTGAACATACCCTGTGCCCCCACCAGCAGCAACCTGCCCAAACCCCTCTTTTGCACTTCTGCCACTTCTGCATCACCCCTTTACACAGAAATTGGGCTGGTACAGTGTATTCTGAGGAGAGAAAGATTCCACAGTTGTGTCCTCCCAGGAGAAAAACCATGTTCTTTAAATATAAAAACAGATTTATTACATGAGAAAAAACGCAGGGTGCATTTTGGCACTATGTTTTTATTGCCTTCTGATCCAGAGGGAAAATATTTTATTACAGCAGCAGTTGCCAAGTCAACTGCTGCATCCCAGCCATCCTACGGAGGGGGCAGCATGTCACCTGGTTGTGGGCACAGAGACTGAGGGGAATGAGAGCTTTTTTTAATCACGTATCACCAGTTTTAATACAGCTCAGGTTTTTAGTAGTTATTTACAGGCTGGTTTATGACCTGTTGTGACATTGCTCTGGATTTACTCCAGTTTTTAGTAGGCAAGAATTCACATGTTTCACAATTTTTTTATTCTCAACCACGAGATCTGAAAAGGCACTGAAGGTGGACTCCCAGATTGCCACAGCCTAGCCTGTGCCGACAAGTGATGGCAAAAGCTTTTTCATCCCTTCCTCATTGTCTTGGAAAGAAATCCTGGTCATTTGGTCATTGTATCCTCTCAGATTTCAGGATGTATTCACCAGGATTTCTGGTACTCCCTCAAACAGGTGGTGTACCTGAGGACTTTTTAAAGCCCATGCCATAGCAGAAAAACTTGGCTGGTCTACCTATACCAATTAATCTTTGAGCTGCAATTTGTAGCAGTAGGTACAGGCATTTGCTGGAGCTTTACTGTTTGCCTTCTTATTTATGACCTTGTCCTCATGCTCAGCACTGGAAATTCTCTCTCTGACTCTTCCATAGATCAGCCTAAAACAAGTCCTTTAAAAATGTCTGTTCTACTTTCTGTTAGCACAACCTGGCCCTGCAAGAATAAACCTCTTCCATTCCCAGATGACTACATGGTGTAGGTCCAGGGCCCTCATGGGAGCTCCCCAAGCATCCATCTTTAGGATTTGTCACCTTAGTATCCTTGCTTCGTCATTTCTTAGCCCAAGCATTGTAGGTACACCATCATTGCTTCAGCACTGTTTCTGCACTCACACCTGTTGGCAGCAGCGCACCTGCAGCAGGTGGACTTGGCCCAGGGAATGAGACACTTCAGTCCCTTTGCTCTGAGCTGGGGGCATGGAGTGACAAGGACAGGGATGCCCTGCTAAGCATTCCGCAGCCACCATAGCCGTGGTACTCCTGGTCTTGTGTTTGATGAGGTACCAGCAGCAGCAGCAGCAATGTCTGGATGAACTGAGGAGAGAAATGCAGGGTGATCACTGTCATTTATGGCTCTGACCAGGATACTGCTGTGATGCTACTAGTAAGCCATTCCCCCACCATCCTGAGCCTTCAGTTTACTAAGCCCAGCATTTATAAGCATGAGTTTGTAATTCTTTCACCACTTATATTGAAAAAAAATATCCCAGACTATTTTCTTAAACTCAATAATTAATAAAAGCACTAAGCTGGGTCTCCTCAATTTCTCTGGAAATCTCCTCTGCATGAATCAGGAGAAAAAACTGAGAATTTGTTTTTATCCAACTTTGCTCAGTATATATTGCTCTGTAGTGAATATGCCTGCTTATTACCAAATATTTCCTTTTCCCCTCCATGTTATAGAAAGCAATACTATGAGCAGTAAAAGCACAGCACAGTCTAGTCCTATGTGCTACTAGAGAAAAAAGTTATCCTTGCCCCCGGAGTGCAGCCTTTATTCTGGGGCTGAGATAAGTGGGCTTGAGAGAGCTCTGTATGAGGAGAAGAGAGGTACAGACAACAGCTTTTGGACCATATCAGTATCAGAACTGCTAGTGCCCAAGTTTGTTTAATTCTCTAGGCTTTTCTTTTTAGTGGTTGTTTTGATTTTAAAATCACACAGATCACACGGGGATTCTAGATGATGGACTCCATTGGGAAAATAATCAGCTGTTGCTCTAAGTGGGCATGATTACACATTGTTCCAGCAGATACGCGTTTGGGCAAAAAAAAAGTGTGTGCAAGTGCATATATCACAAACACATGAGTGTAGAGTCTGGGAGTTAGAGCAGGAAGGGAAGGACCACATGGATGGTTGTACTTTCTGGGTGTAAAAGTCGTGTCAAGTCCTATTTTCTCATTAATTGACAAAAAGGAAGAGAGTTTGAGGAAAAAGAAGTACCCCATCAAGGCATTGGGAGGCCCAGCATTCAGAGAAGTCCTGTGGTCCATACTGCTGGGAGCAGCTCCTGGTTTGGGTTGGGAAAGAAGCAGTGGGATGGCTGAGCAGAGAGCACGGCTGCTGACCAGGGAAGAGACTCCTGCCGTTTCTGATTAATTTTAACATTCTGCTCCAAATATTAGAAAGTACATTTGCAACAGATGTTTCATGGGGAGAAACCTCTTTAATCCCTTCCTTCAGGCTAAATAGCTTTACAAAATCCTCCCCAGGGCTCTGATAACCCAGTAAAAATAACAGCTGAGCTACAGATGATCACTAATCTTGCTGTATGTGTTCGATCACAAAATGGATGGATGGCCAGAAATATGTCACATGTAAGGGCTTTTTTGCTTAGATATGTTATGAGTTGCACTTCTAAAATCTCCTGATTCAAACTAAGAAATTGTATGATTGACTGTGTGCTTGGGACATCAAACATCAACCACTATAAACAACAGCAAGATGAACATAGGATCTACCAGGATAAATTATATGAGGGATGACAGAAGATTGAGAAGATTGGTGATTTAAGCACCAAAATATTACTCCATAAGAATAGAAATAAATTTACTTCCACATCCCAAATTATATATTCATATTGAGATCTATTTTGAATGAATGCCCCAATCACTCGAAGCAAGGAAGTTGGAGTTAGACCAACACTGAGGAGTTTGGAAAATCCCAGCTCTGAAAACTATTAGAAGACTTGTAAGCAACTAGAGACATAATGAGAGGTATTATTAACACTTTTTACTTATCTTGCCATACTGCCTGGAGGCCTATATCAGGAATTTGAACTACTTTGATCTGGGCATCATGCATAAATTAGAGCAGATCTCTTTAAATTAATATAAAATACCATGTTTAGAAACTGTTACATATTAAGAAATATGGTTTCCTTGTGCCTCCATCTATGTCTTTGCCAGTCAGAACTAGTAACCCCTTAAATAGGGATTTTTTAGCTGGAAAATTAGCAGCAGAACAGGATCTGCCAAGAGCCAGGTACAGATTAAACCACCGGCTTTAGGCTCTGCAGCTTCTGGAGTCACACAGATACATCAGCATCTAAATTGTTTCTAAACTTAGATTATTCTTAAAAAGGAAGTTTGGCTTTTCCTTTTATTTCGTTGAGCTTTGCTGCTCTATGTTGGTCAGTGGCCAGCCGGTAGGAGCAAATAGTCCTTGATCTTGCAGAAGCCAGTCTAGGAAAAAAACAAAGGCTCAAGCCTTGGTTGGAGGGATCATGTTAAATGCAGCCAAAACCTGTTGGCATAGCTGTTGATTATAATTTTAATTCCTGGGTTTTTAGAAGGTCAAAACCTGTGATATATCTGCTAACATTGCCTGTCTTTTGCAGAATCTTCACTTATCTCCAGGCCCCAAATTACTCCGTATGTCCCAAAATGTTTGTTTTCAAGATTTCCCAGGCTGGACTGGGAAGGCAGAGTCTGCTCCTGTCCAGTGCATCAAGCTAGAATTGATTGCAGGATAACACAGCCACCACTGTCAGTCCTTCACCTGCTAGTTGTTCATAGCATTTCTTTACCCATGGCCTATGGAAATTAATATATCTGGTTTTATTTGGACAACAGTGAAGGGGTTGGATCCTTCCTGCACTGAAAGTGTAACTTCAGGCTTGGCTTAATGCCCTGAAAGGTGATTTCATCCACCCCACCATCTCCATCCCTTCCCCATGCTCTCTATAAGAGTACTTTTTAGTTTTCCCACATCATCTTCTGCAGTCTTCCTGAGGGCTGCCACGATCCCCAGCCCAGCTGAGAGTGTTCCAGCCCAGCAGAGGCAGATAAGCACTAGATAGCACATGGGAGAGCATGGAGAGGAGAATAAGGGTTCCAACTCTCCTAGTGGAGGGTAGAAAATGACAAGGGTGAGGCAGAATCTCTTTGTAGAAGGAGAGGGCAAAGGGCATGGGCAATTCAGCTATTTGAGGGACAAAAACAAAAATAAAATGATTTTGCTAAGTACTGCAATGTTTCTCAGCAGGTCAGAAGCATCAGTGCAAAGGCAGACTCTAGATAATCCAAAACTTGAGGCATCCATTTCAGTGGGGTATGGCAGATTTAGGCACCATGGTGAGCAAAGCAGGACACCAGGAAAGATCTAAAAGAAAGGTAGATGTGGTCTCTGCATCCTCCCTCAAGGAGAACAGCAAAAACTTACTCCTTTATCATTCACAATTTCAGATCTAAATCCAGTCATAGAAATCTATTTTCTTCATTTTATGCTGCTTCTCCCACTGTCTTCGTCTTTTCTTTTCCTCTGTGAGCCCAATCTATTGTTCTCCCTTGAGATCCAGAGCGGATGACTTGTTTGCTTTCATTGTCAAGTATTGCTTTCTGTTTCACTATTGGTATCCTTCACTTGTACTTTGAAACAAAGGCACCATGCAAACAGAGAACAAACCATGTCCTATAGCAAAGCATTTAAGGCTCTTTTGTGTGTTATCATGAATTGTCTTCTATCACCCCATATTACTGACTAATTGTGAAACTTAGTACTCTCTGCTATCCACTGGATTTGGGGACCCAGCACTTCTTTTCAAATCACATTAAGGGCTTTTCCAACCAAAAATCTTAATCCCCACGTCTTTATGCCAAGGTCCAAAGTTTGATGACCAGATATCCGCATTCGTATAGCCAGGCAGGAGGAGGGCCACCACTTCTGGTCTAAGTACAGCTGACTTTTGATGCAGTTTGGAAAGATCATGTGGTTATAAGTTGTGGCACATTTACCAGGCCTGGACTTCTGTTTTTCTTCTCATGTTCTTTTCTAGATGTGCTCAGTACTATGTACATTTTCAGAGATAAAAAAAAACTTTCAAAAAATTTTTATTTTTTAATTTATTTTACAACACTACATGAAGCCCAAGTCTTTAAACAAACATGATTTTTTTTAGTTTTTAAAAATTTGAAATCTAAAAACACTTTTAAAAGCCCAAAATACAAAAATAGTCTCCACAGGATGGTAAAATACACTAATAATTGGTTTATTTTATTTTGAAGATGATTCTTTCCAAGAACAGGTAGATTTAGAAGGAAAACTGAGGTCATACCAGCATCTACAGAGTGCAGCAGCTAGTGACCACCATTAAAACCGTTGGATTATAGATGACCTCCTTGAGTTACAGGTGGGACAGCACTGCTGAGTCTTGGTCCAGGCATGGGGCCAGTTTACAGTAGTCTCTGGACATCATCTTTCAGGACAGCAGCATTCCAGAGTGTCTGTGATTCTACAATTCTGTGTCTTCTACTGCTCCATATGAGATGGCTCTGCCTGCACTGATTCTACAGGAAGCATTTCCAAGCCCAGTTAATGTGAAAGCCCAGAGATGCTTTCATCTCTGGGAGGCAAAGTACTAATGTGGCCAAATTTATGCTTTACAATAGTAGAAACCTATGTAAACCTACCTCCTCTTACTCTCATCCTGTCCAGACTCAGACCTCCTGTGAGAGGGGGGTGGGGGTGATTCTTGTCTCCCCTTCCCATCCAGGGTTGGCAGCCTCCCTCAGTTTTTTCTGAAGCACGTGGTTATCACTACCTGCATGTTGCTGTCAGCAGCTGTGTTCCTAATACTCAGAGAACTGGTCCAGAGCTTCCCAGGATCTCCCTAAAAAGCCTTTCCCCAGCTTTCCTGATTACCTAAAACATTCCTGTGAAGAAGAACTTAATCCAAATGCATAATTGCAGGAGGAGACAGAGCCAAATGGACCCCGGACTTGCTTGGCACTGCACTTATTATCCCAAAAGAAAGATTAAACAGCTATTTAGAACTGTTGAACTGTCTCTTGAAGAGCCATCCTTTCCTAATTAAAGGTATCAGGAAAATATAATTATTTGTGCTCCTGCTGTCATTAGCACTGAGCTCTGCAGAGGACAGGCTGCCCATAGAGAGATCTTTAGCTCATGCTTCTGTAGGCAATATCCCCCAGAAAGAAGGTTAACATCGCTTCACTTTTATTGCTCTAAAATTGAGAGGGCTGCAAAACCCAACCTAAAGCACAGCTTTGTTTTATCTGAACCCTGCTGCAAACCAGTCCATTAATAAAGTAATTGGGCATAGCCTGAGCAAATTGGAATCAAACATTGCTTATATTCAGCTCCTAATGTGCTCATTCTCTGAGGGCTGAAAGACTGAGCTGCCATGCAGCAGGGCGGGACTCACCAGAAAGGACTACGTTGTGCAGGCTGGACTGCGAGCCAAAATAGCAGCCGCCTCTGTCGAGAAGAGGACAGTTCATTTGCTTGTCTCTGGGGAACTTTGCAGGACAGAAATGCTTTGGTTTGTTATTTACAGAATAACCCACAGAGCGGCTTTCTGCTGAAAGGCTCCTTCATATTAGGGCTGAAAGAAAATAGGAAAGAAAAGAAGAAGGAAAGCATGAAGAGCAGGGAAAACAAGGATACGGGGAAGTGTCCTGTCCTGCAGGTCTGCCTCACCCCACTCCGCTGCCTCGGCTTTGTCCTGCCCTTTGTTGTCTCCCCTGCCTCTCCGGCTCGCGGAGCCGCGGCGATGTGCCCGGAGCGCTTGTCAGCAGGGGCAGGCTGTCAGCGAGGATCTGCTGCTGCCTCAGGACGTGGGAGAGCCGACAGAATCTCCCTATCGAAAGACCAGTAGGGCAGTACCTGGGTTTGCAGGAATTGCTCTTATCCCTGCCAAAACCAAACTAAAAAAACCCCTGCCCCTGAGATGATGGCTGGCAACAATATCAAGAGGAGAGTATGTCTTTCAGCATCCCTGTGAATTTGAAAGGTAAGGTGGTACATTGCTGGGCACCCAGCTCCATGTTCAGACCAAATGTTCAAGCAGGAGCCCCAAGTTAGCTCTGGAAGGTGCTTTCCAGCACCCTAAAACCACGGCCTGGGCTTTCCCTTTCTCTTAGCCCCAGTTCCAGGCTGACTCCCAGGCTGAGCCTTAGGCAAGGCACACATGTTCGCCTCCAACAACAGAGCCCTCTGAGACAAGCCTAGCATCACTCCTGCCTTACTTGGGATTTTTCATTAGCTTTAGATCCTTTCCAGTTCCCCTACAGCTGCAACTCTGGGTTTTCTTTTTCTCTCGCCCGTTTCATTTGGGAAGTCAGTGATGGGAAGGAAGAAGTCAGTTTTCTCACGGAAAATTAAATATTTATTTCAGACAGCCCTCTTAGTACATGCAGAAAGAGCAGGAGAGGGCACTGGGTCACTGACCTTTTGCCTGTTCTGCAGATTTTACTGCTCAGTCTTTTAAACATATTAACTTGGCACTGACAGAGGAAATCTCACAGAGAGTATGGGGAGACTGAGGTCAGCACAGGTGAGGAGGTTAATTCAGAAACGCAAAATTGACTTTTGTGATGTATTGGTGGCTTCCAGAACATCTCCATCTGAAACTGCTTGGTCAATTTAAGTCAGTAGACTTAAATTACAGAGTAGAGTTTGGAAATGAGGAGAAGGAAAGGAGATACAATCACTATAACAAGGACTTTGCAGGCTAAGGGAAATAAATATTTGAACATTAAAATGCTTCCAAAACAAACCCAAAATCCTGGGATTTCAAGCCTTCACCAGGTTTAAACCCTTTTAGGTAGCAAGGCTAAAACTGTAGTGACCCGCAGGTTGCTTCAGTCCCTGTGTTCATGTACTTTCATCCTGGAAAGGAAGTTTCTGGCTCTCACAGCAGATCTCTGCTCAGCTTTCTTATCCATTTCTTTTCAGGAACCTTTTGTTCTTTCTGAAGGCAACAGTCAATAGTTACCTAATACTGCAGAGACCTACTTATTCTTGTCATAAAACGAAAGAAAATACTATTGGCAATTGCATCTAAATAGAAAGTTATAAAATCAGGAATAAAAGAAAATTAGTACATTTATTTGGATACAATGGAAAGGTTTAAAAGGCAAACTCAAATCTATTTATAACATATTCTGGTGCCTAGTCCTGCAATATAATACGGTGTATGCACCTATTGATGACCTGCTAGAGAGTAGCAGAGCTGTGTCCTTAAAAAAATGGGATTTTCTCTCCTTTCAGATAATGAACAGCTTCCAGAATGGAGCTGTGAGCCAGAGGTTTAGAGGTTGGTCCAGGATTAGGAAAAAATTATTGACTAGGAAGGGAAAAGAAAGGAATTTGTCTGGGGAAGAAAATGGCCTGTAAAAGCTGTACAAAAGCATAGTCAATTAGCTGCTGGAATGACTAATTTCCAGGTGGGTGGATCTGAGCAGACTGCAGAAACCTGTGTTAAGCCCCAAGGCTCTGCTCCCAGCATGTGGGAGAGGTACCTCAGCAAGGAACCCAAAAGCATGAGCACATCTGCTGGGGAGCTTTATGACAAAGTCACCAGGGGATGGCCCAGAGGAGGCCAGGCAAGCTCTGAGCCTCTCCTGGGCTGCAGTCATGAACCCTTTGTAGCAAAATAGAGACCTTGATCCTTCCCTACACGTACCTGAGCAGGAGTCAGCTGCTTTTTTTTTCCTCTCTCTTTTTTTTTTTTAATTTAAGAGCTTCTCTGAGCACTACTGAGAGGCTAAGGCAGGGGAGATGTGCCAGCAGGACTTTCACTCTGCTGGTGGCGGTCTGAGCATCACCTGCTGTTTCACAGGGCAGGAGGAGGAGACACTCTCTCAAGGAAGAAGATGAGAGTAAGAAGGAGGAGGAGGATGAGGAGAAGGAAAAGGACAAGGAGAAAATGATTGAGGAGATGCTCCATCTCCTCCTCTGCTGGCACCTTTTCAGCCTGCTGCAGAGAACATTGCCCAAGAGAGAGGAACAGAGCAGTGACCATACTTCTACTGTCCAATGATTTGGGAACTCACCTGGCAAGAAACGTCTTTCCAATTATGCTAGCTGTGTGTTTTGTATTAAATAGTTACTGACTAAAATAGAGAATGTGCCTTTACCGTGTCTCTGGGACACAGACACCTGCAGGACTGGCCATATACTCCATCTACCAGGCTACAGAGATGTGCTGCTTCTCATGCACCCTTTTCCAGGCTTCCTCAGCCTCACGAGCCTCTGCCACGATGGAAGGAGTCAGTGTCAGGTGCCCTGGGCCTCCTGCTATTTGGTGCACGCAGCTGGCGTGGGTGGGTTTCACTCAAGGAAAGGTTTGAACGCAATTTCCCAGCTCTTACAGGAGCGTTTCACAGTGAGACTGTTACATAAAAGATGGGTAACATCTCCTCCTCCTCCCCTGCTCGCCTTTTGTAAGGAAACCAGCAGCTAAAATGTATTTTGTGAGGAGCTTGATCTTGACACTCCAGGACAAGTGTTGGAAGTGCATGTTGCTAGTGTAGGATGCTCAGAGGGTTTGGGGAACAAAATCCTCCAGTTTTCAGCCCCAGACTGGGGTTACTGAGGAGCTAAACAGTGTGCTTGACTGGGTGAATTTTTTTTTTTTTAATGAGCCTCAGTAAACTTAAAGGTGAAATAACGAGGAATATTCCCAGCCAAACTGCAGCATAAGTGACCATGAGAGACTTAAGGGTTAGGTAACATTGTGCCTGTTTTCTCCTGTATAGACACTCAGAATTCAGTTTTCAATATGTCATTTCAAAAATTGAAGAGCCTTGACAGTGTCCCACTAGGTTTCAAATGGCAGCTACAGATACTGGAGTACCTTGATCTATAGAATTGACATGATGTTATTTATAGTTTTACTGTATTATAAAAATACCTATCGGCTGATTTGCTGCTTAGTTGACTTTTTCACCTCTGCCTTTAAGACTTGCTTAATTTGGAACTCATCACAAATGACGATTTCTCATATTGCCATTTGCTCGTAATATATTCTTTTTTTTTCCTTTTTTTTCCTTTCAGATATCTAAGTCAAATGTGCACAGGCCACAACTGTTAGCTTATATATTCCAAGCTGCCTTTTATGTTTCCTTTCTCTTACAGCTGCCGATACTGTTCTTAAATTATCTCATCATACGTAATATTTTGAGGCCTAAAAGTTGAGACTAAATGGCAGGTATAAAACCAGGTCTACTATCTCTGTAGCTTGAACCTTGAATTACAAAAGTTTATTGAGGGAAGGAAATACACAGTATACTCTGGGTAAACTGTAAGTTCATAGTGAAAATTAATAATACTGGGAAAGAATATTAATGGATTGAAAGATACTAAAGTGACTCTGTTCAGAAGCTTTTAGGTTAAATAATATATTCTGAAAAGTCACTTTTGTTCTATGGTAAGGTGGGAGCTATATGTTAATTTCTTTTATTCCTGGATCATTTTCTCTCTGAGGTGTCATCAAGTTGAGTTTTCAGTACTACATTGAAATGAATATTCATCACAGAGTTACAGCTTTTGAAAAATCCGTAGGGAAAAAGAAAAAAAACCCAAGCCCCCTTTTCTTCCCCCTCTTCATGCAGCTCTGAACATGCACAGCTCCCTTGGGTTAGCAAAGCAGTGCACAATCCATGTGCTTCTGGGCACAGGCTTTGAGCTCTCCAGGTGTCCCCTCACGTGGGACCGAGGGGTCTAACAAGAACCAACACAAATGCAAGAGTTTGCAGGGTTGGGGGCTGCAGGAACAGCCAGAACAGAGAAGGGTAGCCCTGGTACTCCCTCAGGGAGATGAAGGTGCTTGAGCTCATCCCGGTCAGTCAGAACCCCTTTCGGGACGTGGAGCAGTTACAAAGAAGCTTTGGGCTGCTGTGACCAGGACTGCTGTGAGCAGTCCTCCAGCACTGAAAAAACCTACAGACTATCAGCAAAATGGACAAAGTGGCATTAATGGGTGAGTGAAATGGTGTGGATATTGGACATGGGGCAGGAAGTTTAGGAAGTAAGAGTGAAATGTGGGGTATGTCACAGCGCTCACTGCTCGATAATGTGGTTTTAAAAATCTGAGAGATAAAATGGAGTAACAAGGTGAGTTCCTTGGCTCACAAGACAAGTGGAGCTTTTAACCAACATTCTCTTTAAGAGCTATGTTTTAAAAGCAAATTCAGTGCTCTGGAGAACAACACTGCAATAAATTTCACAGGAGGTTTGCAAATCAATTTTGCAATTTACTTTTGCAAAAGCACGGGGAAACTCTTTCACAAGGGTGAGACTGGGCTGGTGCAGCTAAACCCTTCCAAAAGCTCAAGAAATGGATCCTCTACCTGGCCCTCGGCTCTGGCTGCTTCCACTGCAATCTGTGAAATGCCCTTGATGGGACATACAGTATTTGTCCAGATATAAAATTGCCATTTTATTGACATAAAAAGATGTTATGAACACTTCTGGTTTTTTTCCCCTAATCTTAACACTGATTCTTTTCATTCTATCTGAATAATGATACATGGACTGTTGGGCTCAATGAGTATTAAAAAGGGTGCATTTAGTGCCACTTAGTGGTAAAAAAAAAAAAATTTCAGTGAGGATAGTTATTCTGAAGCAATGCAGAACATTAGATGTTAATGCTAAACTTGTAAAAGTAAAGATACATTTCAAAAAAATTAGGAAATACTGATCAATTTGTCATGTGTATCATCAATATTTCCTTGTCTGAGAATGGTTTATACTACTAGCTAGCTAGAGGTGCAATACAGGAAATTTGGACTGTATTTAGAATAAGCTTGCTTTGCAACAAGCAGAGCATTTTGCCCATTTATAGCCTTGACAAAATACTGAGAGATGTGATAGTGGAATCTGCGCTTGCAAGCACAGCAGCCACAGGGCAGAGCCATGCTGGATTAGAGCTGGAAAGATATCTCAAAAAATGGAAATAATATGGAGCAGTCTCTGAAGAAAAGGCTAATTTGGGATCCCTGGATTGGGAAGACTTTTGCACATTTTGGTGACCAGTAGTTTTTTTGCTCAGGTAATGCAGAAAATTACTACTGTAACACAGGTAATGGTACTTCTGCAAGCGTAATGGATGTGTTGAAATTCAACTCCAGCTATCCAGCACCAGAGCAAGCTAGATGAAACAGCACCTGTGCTGGTTAAACAGGCTGAACTAAACTAATAAGACCAAATTTTCCCATCAAGTTCCCCAAAAGATGAATACAGCTAAACAACGTATGTTTGTACAGGGTTACGAATGGGTCAAACCTGTGGTGTAACTTCAGATTCAGAAAACACGGTGAAACTGAGCTCTTGTTCCAGGCACGCAGCTGTGGTCAGTCAGCTCATTGTACCAGGCTCCAGCAGGGAGGGGAAAATGGTTTTGGGTTCAAGTAGAGCTCTTCACCTACAGAGCTCTTGTTCCTCCTTTTGCTGTGCTTCATGATCTTTCAGGGGCTCCAGAGCCTGCAGGGAGTTTTGGCACCTCTACCTACACAGCACATTTGCACATGCAGTAGGACAGGGAAATGCTTGGCTTCTGGCATAGGATAGGGATAGCACCAAACAGTACTGTTCTGTAAAGGAACTAAATTTAATGGTTTTGCAGTTTGTGTTGGGATGCTCACCTGCAAAGTGCTTCAAAATATAGGTTTGATTCTTTATACAGTCTTGCTCCAGTTGCAGAGTTCAGCTGATGTCTGCTCCTCCGAAAGCAAATTCTTCCACTTCCCCAGACAGACGTTTTTCAGGTAAGGAAGCAACAATTGCTGCCATTTTTGCTTCAGGCAGAGGTATTATGGCACACTATTTGGGAGGGTATTTAAATTTATTTTAAAGTAATATCAATATATTGGTGCAAACGTCTTGTGGTGTCATAGAAAATAGATCTATGTGATCTGAGTGAGACAGCTCACTAGCACAAAACTGCAGAGAATGCTCCATGCTGAAAAAAAACGAAAGGTGTTTGGGGTTGTTTCGATGTTTTAACCGGGAAGGAATCTACAAGGCAGCCCTGCAACAACCACATAGCTGAGGGTACCAAACAGGCTCAAAGGCAGCGCCAGTGAGGCCTGTCCTGTACAGCTGTGGTGGCACACGTGGATTTGGATTGCATCCCAGAGATGCTGATGTATAAAAACAACCTCCAGATGATTCATGGCTCCAGCAGCACTTATTCTTGTGCAGCTTCTGCACTGGAATGAATATTGAGCCTTTTGGCTAAGAAAAGAATTTTAAAACCAGAGAAAGAGAGAAACTACTCAGTGTGAGTTAGTGGGAGCCATTAAACCCTGGCTGTTCCACAAATGAGAAGAAATTAGCATTCAGGATAGGGAATTAAGCTCAGTAGGGTTTATTTTTACAGTCCAGCATGCTAGCAAGCTTCATGGCAGTACACGGAAGGAGTGAAGGGATCCATATCACCAGCATATGGAGCACAGGCAAAGACAGCTTATGTGAGTAGTTTGACAACTATTTGGCTGCATTCTGCTCAAAATATTTGTGACAGCAGCAAGTCAGAGCTGCCACAAAGATGACAAATTCTTTGAAGTCCACTTGGGAATCTCCATTTTCATCCAGGTTCTTGAAGACTTTATCAATAGCATCCTTGTCCTTCCCAGACTGCAAAAGAAAAAGAGCAGGTTGATATGAGAGGATGCACGACCCCAATGCAGCAACATCTCCACCCACACCCCAAACAAGGTCCTTGATTGGGCTCTGGGCACTTGCTAAGGTCCCATGTCTTCCCACTGTCTGCACAGCAGCAGCAAGTACCCAAAGCATTTTTTATTACACCTGAGAGCTGCAGTCATGCACTGTCACAGAGAGGGATGTTTGCTACATTTAAAACAGCATTTATCACCATTAAAGCTGGGTAAAACAAAACCCTGAGGCCACTACCCAGATGAATTAAATGCCATGAGTTCCACATCCACTCCCCTGGAAAGGCTCAGCTGGAGCTCAGACCATTTGCAGTTTTGCAAAATGATGCTTTCCTGAGGCAAATGTCAAATTTAAGCTTCACTGAATACCTCCACCTCAGAAAAGACGTGAACAGCCTCAAAAGTGCTTTGAGTGCTGCCACTGGTCTTATGGCCCAGCAGAAGCTGCTCACAGGAGCTGGTGGCTGGAAAGGTGCCTCCTGAAGCCTGTGGGACGCTGAGCTTGAGTTACCAGAGCAAATCTTTTTCTAAGTTGTCATTATTCTTCGAAGTTGCCATTAATCTGATGGAATGACTGAACGCAGTCATCAGTCACAGCTGGCATGGCTTCATGAGAGGCCAGTCCTGCTTAGCAAACCTGATTTCCTTTTATGACAAAGTAACCCACCTAGCTGATCAAGGGAAGACAGTTCATGTCATCTTTTTGGATTTCAGTAAAGCTTTCAATATTGTCTATCACAGGATCCTTCTGGACAAAATGTCCAGCACGCAGCTGGATAAACACATCATAGGATGGGTGAGCAACTGGCTCATGGGTGGGGCAAAAAGGGTTATAGTGAACGGGGTGACCTCAGACTGCGGACCTGTCACTAGTGGGGTTCCACAGGGCTCCATCCTTGGCCTTGTGCACTTCAACATCTTCATAAATGACTTGGTCATGGGACTGGAAGGGATACTGAGCAAGTTTGCAGATGATACAAAACTGAGAGGGGCTGCTGACTCTGTTGAAGGCAGGGAGGCCCTGCAGAGAGATCTCAACAAATGAGAGGGATGGGCAATCACCAATCATATGAAGGGAACATGGGAAAGTGCCAGATTCTGCACCTGGGATGGG
>VXAZ01007456.1:43533-69736 GCA_013399875.1 Gymnorhina tibicen
CAAAAAATAATAATAATAATAATAATAATAATAATAATAATAATAATAATAATAATTTAAATCTGAAGGCAACTTTTAATCATGATCTAATTAACTAAATTTCTTATTCTGTAATTTCATGTATCTAATTCTGTAATTTAATATAGCCTTTAAAATCACTAAATATTGAACCAGTTCCCTAGGTTTGACTGATGAATGTGTCTGGAAGGTTTTATACATTTTCACTTTGTAAATTACAGTGTTTTAATTCTATAAATTAATATTTTAAATTGTTTAGTGAACTATATGAACTAGTTTTAGCCTCTGAATTATTTCTGAAATGCACAAGTGGGAATTGGTTTTGGAAACTCTTTATAACTGAGTCCAGTCCTTCAGTCCTGTGGTATTTCTGCCTGCTTGATTCAAGACCTTTCCAGGCAACTGTGAGCTGTGTCAGCTATAACCAATTCTAAGGCCAAAAGTATACACGAGTGTTTAAAACACTACTTGCCATAATTTCTTGCAAATAAAAAAAAAATTGATAAAAATGGCAGGAAAATGCAAGTAGAACTTGTTTCCAAAGTCAGACTTATGTTCTCAATTTTTTTCTTGCAATTATCAGTCTGACAGGACAGGAACAAGGAACACTGTCGATTTTAATTTATTTAAAATAGTGGCATAAAAGTGCCTTTTTTTTTTCCCTAGAAGAAGTAAAGCATCAAAGGGAGATGGAGACTGGAATATAAGAGGACAATTGGCTAATTATCTTCCTGGAAAATTCGTTTTTCCACCAGTTGCAGGAAATAAGTTGAGCCAGTAAGAGCAGCTGTGGGGAACTGGAAAAAGTGGTGCCTGGCCACTAAACACAGTCAGGACAGATCTCTGAGCATCATCCCATTTGGTAGCTGCCTAGTGCAGAGCTTCCCCAGCCTTATTTAGACCAAATGTGGAGTGCCGGGGGATTGCCATGCCCTGGTAGAATTGTGGGTTTTGTTGCTGGTTTAGTTTCTCT
This sequence comes from Gymnorhina tibicen, assembly GCA_013399875.1. Lineage (NCBI taxonomy): Eukaryota > Metazoa > Chordata > Aves > Passeriformes > Artamidae > Gymnorhina > Gymnorhina tibicen. The sequence continues at coordinate 44,525 of VXAZ01007456.1, forward strand.
TTCCATGGAAGTGCTGTGCGTACCCCACAGCTCCATGCTCAGGAGAAGGACCCTTCTGTGATGCTGTTGAGTCACAAGCACTGATCTGTCTTACAAAGCTTTCTCAGAAATATTGGAATCTCTCCCCCCTGAGCCACCCAGGTCCTTATTCTGAATATTGCATCTTTTTGATTCATGAGACATACCTCCAGCAGGCGTGGATTTCATAGGGTGAATTCATATAGCTTGCATGGAAAGACACTAAATTGTATCAAGTGCCCTGGCTGCAGTGCCCTGAAATAGTTGTTAAAAAACTGAACTATGCTGGATACAAAAATTGAGAGCAACGCAAGGAGCATTTGGTTCTAGACTTTTTCGATTAAGAACAGTAAATGTACAAATACATTTTGCATACAAGGGAAGCATTACTCCAGTGTGGAAAGAGCAATGTATTTAAAAGTATTTTCTGGATTTTTGGTGAATGGAAACAAATAAAAAACAATTGAAAAGTATTTGTCTGCCTACCAGCTAAAGCTTTTGCTAGAACAGATTAAGCCCTTTGAATACCTACTTAAATGCACTTTATGATTACATACAAATCTATGTTGTAAAATATATTTCCAGGTCTTTCTGTTGCTATTAAAGACAAATGCAAAACACTTTTCTCTGAATTTATCTGTTATTCTGGTTTATGTATCATTTTGATGAGCATACTGAGTATGTAGTATAAATACCTAGAGAAGGTAAGTGTATGAATATTTAGAGATTCCCCATCTGCAATCAAGGTCTTCAATTGCTGACAGCACAACTACCTTCACTGCAGTTGCAACATGAAGTGGTATGATAAATCCAGGGATAAACAGAAGTAAGTGAATTCTGAAGTTGAAACCTAATCTATTTCAAAGCCATTGTCCTGATAACTCAAGTGATGAATTTAGCAAGCAGAGAAAAACCCTGAATATTAAAATCAGTTTTACAGTTTGTGCAAAACCTTTTTTAAGTTGTGTATTTTCCTACAAACCATTGCATATTTTTGGATGTAATTTCCCTAAAAATGTACTAAAAACTGTTTCTGCAGGCTGCTCTTGCACCTGCTACACAGAAACTGTGCCGCGCTGTTCTCTTACCGCAAGGAAATTTGGCAGCTCCTTTTCCAGGAGGGTCTTCAGTTCTGCTTTGCTGAGGGTTTGCCTGTTGCCGTCAGTCCTTGCATACTGGTCAAAGACAGCAATGGTCATTCCCATCGCAGTTTCCAGCTGAGACATGTTGCTGCTGGAGCCTGGCTTTCTCCTGAACAGGCACAGGCTCAGGGCTCTCTTGGAGGATGGAGCCTGCTCTGCTTCTGGGGTTCTTTATGCATCTGTGCCCTGCAGTCAGTGGCTGCACACACAGGGGACAGTTATCCCTTAGCAAACACCTGTATCCGGGATACACACCTCCGTGCCAACACCTGTTCAAAACTCAGGCTTTATCACCCTGGCGTGACTGGTACAACCAGTTGCTCACCAGTAGAAACCAGCCTCTCCTTCAGGGTACACAGTGTGACTAAAAAATGAAAATCAGATTTTTTTACTGGCTGTTTGCTCAAGATTTGTTCTTTCAGATATCCCTATGGGAGCAGAGGGTTGGCAGTTTCGGTGCAGTATCAGCCTGCTCAGGAGGAAAAGGAGCATCTCACCTCTATCTCACCACCATAGTTAGGGACTGTGAGGGGCTGCAGACTTGGACTGCCCTCTCTACCTTGTTACAGACCACATGGATCACACTTGGGATGGGATTCTCGGGATCAAAAGTAGAGATCCACCATGCAGACTGCTAACACAGTCCTTCTGGGCTTGTGCTCAGTCCATAGTGGATGTCACAAACAGGCCTTAGGAACCAGCATCTCTCCAGGGCCAGCAAAGGGAGCCCTGCATCTGTCCAAGGCCAGGAAAGGGAGCCTTGCGGAGCTGCTCCACAAAGAACTTGCTCAGGCAGAGATATCTGAAGCAATAAACCTGATACTTGAGCAAACAGCCAGTATCAAAATCCATCTTCATCTGCAGTAAAATAACTTGCTATTTACTTTATGCAGTACAAATTTTGCAATGAAATGACTTGTAATGAAAACAAAAGGTCACTCTCAAGTCCTTTGTTCCTCTATGGCTTCTGATGAACTTTGTGCTTTGCTTGTAAACCGACATCCCCCACCATCATTAGACACCAAACTGGCTGGACTCACACCTACTCAGAGCAGAGCTCTCTGATGGTCTGTGCTGGGAGCTGGGTGGCACCTGGACAGTGGGAGCCCAGCTGGTGGAAGCTCATCAGCTACAGCCATGCTGAATTTTGAACAAATTATGTTTTCTGGCCAAGCACAGAGTAACTCTGTCAAACTCCAGGTGCCTACACCAGACCTGGAGGAGCTCATTTGAAGTAAAATCTAGAGTAGGTAGAATGGACACACTGAGCAAATTATTTGGGGGAACGTATCAAAACTAGGGCATCGTGCATGCCTGAATAAGGTCAATAGACCCCAGGGAGCAGTGCTCTCTGTGGAAGACCCTGACTGTGGATTCTCAAAATCAAAGTTGAGTTTGGATGTCTTTGGACATCCTTGAAGATACTTGCAGATAACTTTCCACTCATAATATACTATTAAAAAGTTGGCAAAAATTGGTTTTTAATTAAGCAAAACTTCAAAAATCAAACTCCTTTCTCACAAATGCCTATAGCCACCTGTTCCCAAGGCAAAATCTGTCCTCTAACATCAACAATATCTTAGAGCAAGACTATACATCACGTGTATGAGGAAATCTAGAACCATTCGGAAACAAAACCCCTATGATTTTCCATCTTACATTTTCCAACAAGGGATTTTGCATTTCCCAAAAAATCACAGCAGCACCTCAGGATGTATACTTTATTCAAACAGTTCATGAGGATTATTTGTTCCTGACTTCAATCTTATGACATAGTTGCAACTGATTTGCCCTACAGCGATAAGGGTTTTTAAATTAAAGTGCATATTGAAACCTGTGAGGTTTCTTCAGAAGAAGGAACAAGAATAGAGCAAACAACTGGCCCTTGTCAGCTATGAACATCATCTGGTGTTTGCACATACACAAACACAGTGGCAGTCACTGGTGTGTCAAGTGCCAGGAACTTTTCTTTGTCCTTTTCTGACATGTATGTGCAACATGAATATTAAACATGGCCAGTAAAGAATAATCAATTCCTCCCTTTAAAGGAAAAAAATAAAAAACCAAAATGTTTATTTCATGCATTCTTACGACTCTGAATCACGAGCATCAGTGTTACCTATACAGAAGGAAAAAAAGTGTTCCCAAAAGGGCAGAGAGGGAGATCAGCTTCAGTCAACAGGATATGTCAGTATGTCCACAACTCTGCCACGTAACCTGGCAGGAAGGGTGCTCTCACACATTTTCCTCCGCAAACATAGGTGACTCACCGTTTTTGATGATGTGGCTGCAAAAGTGCTAAACACAGAACCAGAATTTCTGCTAACTGAGAGGTCACCATGGTAGTGCTGCCTGGTTGTGTTTCTTTATTTTTGATGTGTATTTTATCTGTATTCATGCATGTGCACACACATCAGTACTGCTCAGAGTTTTCAATTCACACTTTCTGTACTGTTTAAATATTATGATTTGTTTGTCATTAAAAATAGAGGCTTTGTGCACACAGCACAGACTATTACAGTTGTTTGCAAAACCAAAACAGAATACAAATAGAAGGCCCACATAGGAGAGTAAGCAGTGTTTTGATGCCAACCCATCTGTCCAGCTCCCCAGTGAGAGAAGCCATTTTCTGTGGGCTTGTTTAAATTTTGTATTATAACTGTAATGTAAGCAATACTCTTTATTTACTTCTTTCAGGTTTCTTTCTTTGAAGAATGGTATAGGCAACAGTTTGGATGACTGTTTACTGAGAGTTTGTACAGAATTAGGTCTTGCTGTTCCTAAATGGGACCAAGTGTTTAAATTATATATGTGATACAAATGTGGACTGTTACACACATAATTTTCAAAACCCATGCAGGTGTACCCAAATTTTATGGCATTTGATCAGATATTCAGGCTTACATGAGGTTTGTGTGACTCTGTGCTGATATTCTCTTAGAGAATAAATTTTATTCCATGCTCTTTGCAGCAGTGTCTGTTTTGGAAAAGTCTGAATAAATAGACTTATCAGTTCTACTGTAAAGGTCCGTTTGTGTCACAGCCAGATGAACAGATGAAATGGGATAGCTGAAACGGTAAACTTCTATTAGAGCTCTTCATCCCTTACAGCTTATCTTATTCCTAGAGGTGCAGGAAGCTACATGAGAAGGACTTCTTGACAGTTTCCACAAATCTGTTGTGTATCTGGATGGAAGAAGCACAGGAGGAAGAAAACATAACCTGATATTATGAACTTCTTGTTTCTTGGCAGCACTATGAAAAGCAATTTATTTTTCTCTTAGCAAGAGAGTAACATCTCAACAATAAACAAACATTTCATTTTCCACATTGAGATAAAATTTTCAGATCCCCCAAACGTTCCAGTGTCCTGGATAGTCTGTTGAACTTCAAGTATCAACACACTTCATTTAATTTGCACTGCTTCTCAAAATTTTCTCTGAGTGTGGTTAACAGTTTTTAAAGGTCATTTCATTTCCGCAATACATGGTGAATTTATTTACGTCTAGTGAGCAAATGATGCTATTACTACATTGCTTTGCAAAACAAAGTAAAAAAGATCAGACTAAACAGGCTCTGGTGGGGCACAGGCAAAAGAGAAGTTTGTACAAGCACAGTGTGCTGTGCAGTGACACACTGGATAGGTTCTGTTAATTATAGACAGACAAGTTTTCATTGTTTTATTATAATTTGCTTCTCAGAATATCCTTAAAATATATTTCAAAAATGCAATTAAAAAGCCCACATACCATTTAGTGAAGTTTAAAGGCAGGTAAAATGGAGAAGACCACGGTCAGCTAACTGGCTCTGTGATATCCTGAGTTGAGAGCTGGAGTAATAACTCTGTCATCTGGCAAAGCTGTGCCATGGGAAACACGCTTCCAGCACTGCATGTTGACTCTAATCAAACACATTTATTAGTGCACGAGACATACCCACTTTAGACTGTAAAATCAATGAATGTATTTACAGCCAATAAATTAATATTTGCAGGGTAAATACTTCTGTCGAGTTTTCAATCCTTGTTTGAATAATTTCCTGGATGTCATTCTTTGCAGGGTTCTTTTATACTTCAGTTTTAAGGTTCTTGATATTAAGTCTTCCAAGAATACTTTTTGTTTTTAGTTGTAATGACAGAAAAAGAGGTCACACCCTAAGGTAACTAAATGTTGTCCACACAAGCTTTGCTGTAGCTTCCAAAGCCATGATTCCTCAGCCAGTCTCATACCAGCAGCCCAAGTGTCATTTTCTCTAACATTTATGTAAAATGCCACTCAGTTATCAGCCAATCCTGCTGAGCTGTGGTGAGCATAGTAAAAAGCTGGTCTATGGCATGGTCAGAGAAAATAGGAAAAATAAAAAGAAGAGAGAAAGGAAAAGAAAAACAAAGAGGAAAAGAAAAATAAAAAGCAAAATCAGAAAGGATCAGAAAGAGCTGTGAGGGAGGATGGTTGTTTTGTAACACTTAAAGCAACTGAGTAAACCTTCCTATTTGTTATAGAGAGGTAAGGACATGCAAAAATGAATAAGCCAATTTCAAGAAAGCTTTCAAGAGACTTCTGTGTGCAGAGAGGAATGTTTTGGCCCTGTTAAGCTGTCATGCTTAAGCATGAATTAAACAATACACTTTTTCCTTTATTGTACAAAAACATTTCCTGAGAGGAAGGAATCCCTAAGAGAAAATTGTCTACTGTTGAGCATCCATGCAGGAAATGCATCAAAGAAACCCCTATGCATTCCCCTTTAAAAAAACTTTTTAAAAAATTTTGAAATATTAATTTCTGTGCACACTGAGGATATGGGTAGGACTGACCTCCTATCCCAGAACTGTGTGTAAAGTGAGGTGATATCCATAGATGCCGCCAGGAAGATTTACAAGGCAAATTGATGGAGTGGAAGCTCCCCAGGCACACACATTTTACAGAGCTGGCTGCTTTCAGTTTCCTGAAGGCAATCACAGAGTGCAGTGCAACTGATAAGGAGTGGGGCTTTTTCAGCAGTTCTGTCACTGTTAACAGGGCAGGAAATCCTGGGCTCAGAAATGCTGGAAGCCGGGGAGGGGAAATGGAACTAGAGCCTGCTTTTGTAACAGATCATTCAGCGTCAGATTTCACTTATCAGAAAAAAAATGACCTGCACAGAAGTGGAAGATTCCTTGCCTTGGAGAGGGGAATCCAACCATGAATAGAGTCTCACCTAGAAGAGAGGATGCTTGACGGTGTTGAGGAAATGTGGTCATGAATACAAATATAGGAGCTGCATTATTTTGGCCAAAATTTATCCTTTGAATGTGCTTTTACCTATCTAGATGTCCTACCTAGTATGTGTTCTAACTAGGGTAGCCATTGCTGTGACAGGACACTGGTTATGGTGCCTTGGGAACAACCTGTACCTGTCTGATGTCCTTGTGCTCAGCACCCAGACCCACTGCTCACAAAACTCTGCTACCACACTGCACATCAGAAGGTGAGGTGAGAAAGCAGTTGCAATTCTTTTTACCCAGAGGCAATCAGTTTGAATTAAATGGTAACTACTCTTTCCATTTCCTTTCTTGCTTGATAGCAGCCCCTCTTTGAGATTAGATCTAGAGTCTTTTGATTAAGGTTAGTCTGTATTTTAAAAGAAAGTTGAAATGACAGTTTTTAACATTGTGCAGCTGCTAAACTGAAAAAACAGAGTTTTTCTATCTGATAAAAAATCTGGTATTTTTGGAGTGTCTGTCACCCTACTATCTGACCTTTTTCTGCTGTCATTGTTAGGGAAGCATTTGGCTTTTTTCCTCTCTCCAGAATTAAAGGCTATAAAGTAAAAGAGGGAGCAACACCTATTACTTGTTTTCATGATTTATTTCCACAGCAGTATCAGAAGCCCTAACCATGGACTGCAATTGTGTTAGGCCAGGCAGCTTACAGATATAACATTCCTGGCTTGTGGAGCTGAGCATCCAAGTTTAGGACAAGATGAGGACATCAGCAGATATACATTTCAGAGCAAATGTACCTGACAGGCCCAGTTCCTTGCTATGATTTCGAACCCTTAAGTTGTTTAGTTATACCTGTAATCTCTGGCTGTCTTAAGTCCATTAATAATACCTAACAGGTCCTGCACTTGTTGCCTCTCTGCCTTACCCTTTTTATGCTCCTCCAACTCTGTGGAGTTGAATAGTTGCTGGAAGAAAGTTAGGAAGAGCAGCTTCGGCTGTATAAGACACTTCTGAGCCCTGCCAACAGACTCTGCTCTGGAAAAAAGACAAGGAATTATTTTTTGTCACATCCTCTCAGCCAACAAAATTCACCAGCACCCAGCACCAGGCCACCACAACTTAGCCAAAGCCCTTTTATTAGAATGTAGCAGTTCATAAAAAGCCTTCCTCTCATCTCAGTATTTCACATTATGTAGAAAACAAGCAACATTTACACATTATCACCTGCCCTTTCTCTTGGTTTGAGAAATGGCTTCATGTTCTTTTGATCTGTTCATTTGTTTGTCAGTTGTATTTGCAGTTTTCTGTTACTGACAGAAGAGCACTTAGTAAAAAAAAAAGATAATAAAAAGCCCTTTACAGCTGCCCTCGTTGTAACCTCGCAGGGGAGGCAGGAGTGACTGAGTGGCTGTGCGGAGCTCATTTTCCAGACGGGGTTAAACCACAACATTGTTGCTGTTCTGACTGTTGCTGTTCTTTCCTAAACACTACCAGGCACAGGAACATCAGTCGCAGCACCACACGTGAACAGGACTGTTCTGCAAATACGTTGGCTTGAACACCTCATCATCCTGCCTGCTCTCAAGGGTCCTTGGTGTAACGGGGCCAGGAATGCCTGCTCCATAATCTTCTTCCGTAAATACTATGAGAGGAAAGAACCGCAGTGCAGGGCTTGGAAGAAAATGTGTGGTTCAAGCCAGATCGTATGCAGTCACTAGGAGTAGCTGTCTAAGTGCTAGGTAGAGTAAATGAGATGTGACTCCTTGGATGGTTTTGCAATGGACTGGGAAGAGTAAGAGTTCAGGCTCGAGGTGACTGCACTAGCTCTCCAAACCAGGGTCAGGAGCGGGACAGAAACAGAGAGGGAGCCTCATTTTTAGGACTATGACTAAGCCAAGTACATTGATGAGACATTAAAAGCACAGAACACACATAAGGCTTTTGAATCCATTATGCCAGACTTGCTCCTAAATCAGCGTGCTTCAGCCTGTGCTTAACACAGGACTTTGGACATCAGATTAAATGGAATGGAACCGTCATTTCTCAGCAGCTTGTTCAAAAGGAAATAACCAATAAAATGGCAAAAAGCAAGGGCCCAGGACTCTCTTCAAGATCTATTATTAGACAGATGCCTCATTATATACTCATCAGTTAAACAGACAGTTAAAACTGAGATCATACTGCATGCTAGAACATGACCTGAGGTTAATTACAGAGCTCTCTTTTGTTTTAAAGCTAACAAAACAGCCAAGAAGAATTAAAACACAGAAGGATTTATTGCTTCCCAAGTGGCACAGAAGCAGAGAAGTTAATATATTTGAGGCAGAGGTGTCAAAAGCGGGAGCTCTAAAAATACTCTGCTGGCTCATAGCCACCACTGTCAGCCACAGATAAAAATAGGTCATGATAAATTGGGTGTAGTCTTCTGCTGCCAGATGTTGGAAATGACCATGTTAACATACAAAACATAAGCAGCTGTTAAGAAGGCAGCAGTCTTTGCTGTTAGGAGCCACATTTAATCAACAATGTAATGAAAACAGGATTTGGAGACTATTAAGCTTTAGTGGTTTAGTGGCAATCTCTTAATTTAGTGGTTTTCTTTAACAATGTCCTGAACAATGTACATCTCATTGTGATTAAACAGAGAAATAACCAACAGTACATAGAAAGACCAAAATTTACTGCACCCACTTACGTAACTGAGAGCTTCCTTGAATGGCGACCTGGGCTGAAGGTTACCATTTTACTGATTATGACTTTCTTGTGTAGCAAACACAGCTACAGGGTTTGGAGGAATTCAGAGCCCCATCTGTGATCCGCAAAGGAATACGGCACATGACGGAGTTTCACCATTCAGTAGAGGAAATGGATCTGTAATAGTGAGTTTCAGGACAAAACCCACCAGTATTTTAAAATAACTGAACTTCAAGAATAAAAAAAGGATATTCTTTTGCTTTATTCAATTTACACATAAATAGCATGAGATGTATTATAACAGCTTCTCTCCTACAAAACATAATCACAGAGCAGTGATTACAGTCTAGTTCAGACAGCAGCATATTTATTGCAGTAGGGAATTCAGGGCAGGTTACAGAACAACCCAGGAAAGAGGATCCACAGCACAGTGTGAGACACAGCTGAGTTACAGTAATTTGAGAGGTACCTTTGTGAATGGCTGTCAGTACAGCATAGACACAGCCACACCATGAGCCGTGCTGTATGGCCACAAAGATTTCATTAAGAATATTTAGAAGCAAGCCTATCACACATTTAGACTACACAAACAGTTCTTAAGGGCTCTGGGAGAGCTGGTTTGTGTCTACTGCACTGCCCAGGTACAAACTGGACAAATATCTTGAGCAGTGAAGTTGTTTCTACCTGCACTGGTGGCAAGATGTTCTAACCTCCAGCTAAGCTCTAAAAAAACATTAACAGAAGATGACATAACCCTGGTACATAAATGCATTCACATTTCAGATACCCACTCTTAACATTCAGCAGCCCTTGGACAACTGCCATTAGCTTTGCTGTCAAAACTCTTCACCTCTGTTCATACCTTGGAAGCCAGGTTCTCCTTAATTTTTTCAACTTTGGTTTTCCTTCACTGATTTTTAAAAAAGTTTTAAAGCTGGCAAAAGTGGAACAAGCATTACCACCCCCATCTCCTCCAAGCAGCCCTCCTCCACCAGTTAGACAATAACTATACATAATACATATATAATATATATATGGATTCATGGATTCATTTAAACCTAGTATTTCACTCTGTGTAGGAGACTTCTTTCTCTGGAAGGTGTTTCCTAGTTTGTGAATGAATTAACACCAACAGTCCCTTTCCACAGGTAGAGAATCCTTTCTGGCACACCCCTCTGTCTATAATGTGGTCAGCACTGATGACAGTTTCAGAGCTCAGACTCCATGCATTTTTTTTTCTACCCTCTGCTATTCATACATGGGCTTCCTGAAGAAATGCTTTTGTTGGAGAATGTTGTTCAGTCCAGAAGATTTTTTCAAAGTATGGTAACACAGAGGTCATTATTTCTGGACACCAGAGGAAGAGCTGAAGACAGTCTTCTAAACGACATATCCTCCAAATTCAGAGACTCCTTAGAATCTTTTGTTAGTGAAGAAAAACACTCAAAAACTGCTTAGAACCAACTGTTTTTCTTGTGTATTGTCCCACTGAAAAGCTCTTGATAGGAAAGACATAATCCATCTTGCAGCAGCAAATTATCATATTTTTCAGTTTCATAGTTATTTAGCCATATTTTGTTTAGCTCTGAATGTCAAAGGAGATGGCAGATCCTTGTCTCATTCTAGACTTTTCAGCTGCCCTAGTTTGTGAGATTTCCTCATCTGCTCCATTGGATACAATAGTCGCAGTGGATTTGTCATCTTTTCCTCTTGATTCATTGCAAAAAAATTCAAGTGACTCATAAAGCGTAGACACAGCCTTAAAAAGCAAAGAAAATGCCAGTCAAGACTTCCACCCATAAAGTATATGTAAACTGAACTTTTACCCATGACACAGCACAGCCCCAGGAAACAGAAAGAAATACAGGCCATGAAGTTACAATTTCACAGGGAAAGAATGTCTCAGTACTAATGTGGAAAGGCAAAGCCTTCGTTTGTTCAGATTCAGTTCTCTTAGTTAATTAGGCAGCAGGCACAAAATACTTTTCTAGAATACTAAAGACATCAAGTTCCAGAGTAGAACAGATTCTATGAAATCTGAAATGGAAAACTTTTTTATCCCCTTAACCTTTTAACTCTAATATTTCCAAAAACCTTCATCATACTCTTCCTTCAGGATGGATTCTGTTTTGGTGCAGTAAACTAGCACACTGCTGTGGTATTCACATGCTGTTCTGGACAGTGCAAAAGACATCCTAGTTTCATTTCCTAAACACATTTCCTAAACACAAGTGTAAGCACACCCCAAACCCAACTTTAGCAAAACATGAGAATTAAAGATCTGCCTGAAATGTACACAAAGGCCTGTTCTCACAGATACATAAAATCAAATTGTCAAGTTGAGATGGCATAAACCAATAAATGGGTGGAAGACATGAAGCAGCTTTTTGTCTTCACACCTACACTCTGCTATGGGGGTTGCTGTTCTGATGACCCATGTTCAGAACAGAGAGCTGAATGCCAAGCAGGAGGCATGGTAGGGAAGGCCGACTAATCTGGATCACAATTCTGTGCAATTTGAACAATCAGAACCCCCCCTCAAAAGTGAGCATTATGTGTGCTACCATGAGCTGGAAGTTTGGATTAATGTTACTTAATGCTAAGCATTAAGTGCTTAGATTTTGGCTGGAACGTTGCAACACTTGATGAAAAAATCACCAGCTGTACTGGGAATTCCCTCAAAGGCCAAACTCCCCTGCAGTTGGTAGAACTGTCTGGGAAACACTCCTGGAGTATCTCAGCTGAGGAAACATGGGATGATTCTCCAGAGACAGAGACAAGTGCTACACAGTAAAAGCACAGGCACAGGAGCCAGCTTTGCCATGAGGATGTTCACTCTCAGGTTACCTTGGGTATCTGGAGCTATGTATTGTCACCCAACCTAATTGCTTAGTGTTGCTGTGACGTTGATACAGGTGAGAATAAAATCCATGGCTTGATTCAATTTCTGTGTTACAGGATTGCCTTTGCAACTCCAAGAATTGTAAAAAAAGGATGAGACTGTAAATAGCCTTGCAGAGGCGGATAGAACCTTCATGTTCACTGTTCTAAAAATGATGCCCAAACCTACCCAGAATATTCACCAAATTTCCAAACTTAAAAAAAAAAAAAAAAGTGTAAGTTATGTTAAAAACCAGTGTGAGACTAGTTTTTCCCAAGTAAGTAGAGACTTTTTCATAATCAGAAAAAAAATTTAAATTAAGGTGATCATATTCTGCAATACAATTCAAAGGCAGTAAGTGCAGTTCCAGAGACACCACAATATTTGCTCATCACTACTGGCTTAATTTGTTTGAAATGTGGTGTCCATACACATTGTATATACTGGCCTTACCAACCTACTGGATCTCTTGAATGATTTATTACATCCAATTATGCTTTAACATTTAAAATGATACCACTATGAAACCACTCTTCCTGCTTTCACTAAAATAACAAAAAGGTCTGTTACATGAAGGAAAATATTGAACCTTTGTCATGACACATCACTGTGGCTGGTAGCTGCCAAATTATAAAGCAGCTACAAAAGGTAGTTTATAATTGCATTCATACATCCTCTGGAAGGGTCTTGTCTACACAAATCCTGAGCAGTAACTGGCTACTAATGAACTTTTCACTCAGCACCCCCTAGGATGCTTGTTTTCTCATTCTCAACCTTGTTTTCTTACATCTTCATTAAATATTAATAAGTAGAAGAGTAATCCCTTCATAGCTAGTAATTAGAATATTTTATTACTAGACCAGGCCATATTATGCCTCGTGTTCTTATAATTTTCTACTATGATATCTCCAGTAAAAGCAAGTCTCTTAGCTTCAGTGGCAATCTACTTATAGAGAATGAATTTTGTCAGGTATATATTTTCTATTTTTTTGGAGCAATGACTATTGCTCAGTAAAAGATAGATATTGCTGTTTCACTACCTGCATCCTGGTATTTTCTCTCACCATGACCACAGCACCAATGTGACCAAATCAAGGCTGCAGCCAGGTTCTCTTACAGGAGAACCTGGGAATCTGGAAGCTCAGTAAATGCAGTTGTGACCACAGGCTTGAGCATTTTTCATCACTTCTGAGTGACTTGCCCAAGCCTGTCCAGCTGATTGCAATGGAAACAGTGCCTGCCTATGCAAGGGTTAAATTAGGGCTTCTTTCCCTTGACTACTTTACATTTTAATGTAATTAAAAGATGAATAATAGCACGGAAAAAGGAGCTTTCCAGAAATCTGCTACCTGCTCTCAGCAAGTGTTTCCTGCTCTAATGACCCTATGAGCTGAAGCTGGCCCAAGCCCCTTGAGCTTGGTACACAATTATACATAAAGGGACTTTATTGCCATTTTTTGCTTCTCCTATGCTTCTTTCTTTCACTCAGTCTCTATATTGATATTCTCTGCTTTTTGCTGCCCTCTTCTCCCAGGCAAATATGGAGTGTCATTAAATGTAACAACAGATTTCAATACTTTGCTACTACACAAATATCCCTCTTCTTATTTTTGGGTGGTTTTATTTCCTCTAAACCTTTTTCATGTGTAGGAAGATGCTGTCCTAGGAACAGCAGGTTGTCGTGTGCTTTCTGTTCAGTTCACTCTCTGGTGCTTCATTTTGAAAATCCTCTCATAGCAAGAGTCTTTTTATAAACTACTTACCCATTCAGCAGAATTACACGATGTGTTTTCCTCAGCTACTTCCCTGGTGGCTTCATTTCTGCCATGAAGCTCTTCCACCTCGAGCATCTGCTCCTGCTCATGCCCTCCTGTCAGCCCAGGAAGCTGTGCAGCACCTTGGCAAAACCCAGGTTCCAGTCAGTGCTTGCTTATTGTCCATTTCGAGTCACACCTGTACTCTACCAGAGCTTGATAAGCACCAAAATGAAGAGTGCAGAGCTCTTGTACAACTAGTCTTGATGACAGGCACTAGAGTGGTATTCAGGCTGTAAATGAAATAAGCTGAAAACAACCCAGAGAGTTACTTCAGAGGCTACCTTAGGTTATGTCTCCAATCTGTGCCCTCTGCCTGCAGCTGCTCTACATTTATATTTGTCCTGTACACTTGTCATTCACTAATTTTTTTTCTTGTGACTTCTTCCACTCTTAAATTTCCAGATTTTGAAAAAAAACCCCAAACCCAACAAAACAACAACAAAAACCCCAAATGAACAAACAACACTGCCCTCCAAAATCTCCTACCAAACCGAATTAATAATTAATTAAAAATAAATCACAGCTTGGAAAAAACGTAACTTAGAACAATATATCCAAGGCTGAGTCTTTCAGATGTCACTTCCTGTTGTCACTACCAGCAGTAAGACTACGATGCAGAGCTAAGTTCTGGCTCCTCATTTTCGCAGTGAGATATCAGCAAGAAATTATTAGAACTGATATCCTTCAATACCCTAGCCAGGTCAAGATCTTCAGTTTAAGTGATGACTCTCCTCAGAAAGATAAATAATGAAAGCAGGTGGCTGCAAGAACACTCACTTGAACTACAAGCCGTGCCTCTGATCCCTCCTGTCAGCTCGAGAGGCCTCAGCAGACCAGACCAGACCAGGGGAGCAAAAGTCATACACTGAAATACCTCTTAAGAGCACCACTCCAGCCATCTCAAAACAAACATCTAATTTAGACAGCATGTGTTAATGGAAATATTGTAACTCACCAGACAGAGTGGAGTGCTGTTTCTTTTTGTAGCAAAGATACAAGCTTCCCACTGCCACTAAGAAAGGAAGGACAGCCCAAGTTACGGCGTATCTGTTTTCCGGTGAGTGAGCTTCTGAAATTGTATTTTTAAAATAAGGTTAACTACTGTTCAAAGATAAAATAAAAGAACAACATCATAGGGGGAAAAAAAGGCAGTTGAAATTAAAAATTACTTTAAGAGTGAATCAGTCCATCCCCCCACCCAAGTGCAAGGTGACTTTCCCATTCGTAAGGGATGCACGCCTGATGAACAGTAACGCCAGGACCTCCTACAGAGTGACATTCCCCCTCCCTCTCGCATTTAACACATGTATTTTCTGCTCGTACTTGACCAAGTAAGAGATCAGATCACCTAACTCCTTTTAGGACATTAAATACTGTAAAAGAGTTAAAATTATCTACATTCATTTCCCACCATTTTGAACACTACTTCATTGATTCTCTGGCACTGAAGTTTTCTAAATCTTTGATAATTTTTGTGCCTCCCTTTGGACCAGGTGACCCACAGTATAAAATAGTGTCCAAAACTGGAGTGTACTGGATGATTGGAAAACCTGTGACTTGATCAGTCACTGAGTGATGTTTGATAACGCTAAAGATTTAATCATAGCTAGACCTCTAGTCTTTCTCTACGTGTGAGAGGTATAAGGAAAGGTGAAGATCAGCATCTTCCAGAAGTGAACTGATGCATAGTGTCTTGAGTTAGTTGTGTAACAGAAGTGAGGTAAATTGTCTTCTGCGTGTCTCACAGTCTATTAATAATTTAAGGTGAAACAGATCTTACTCCTATGGCTGAAAATTTTAATTGTGTGTGAATACTAATTGTATTAATGCTTTTCAATGCTTAATTCAGAACTGGGACCTTAAATTGCTCCCCTGTAAAGGTTAGCATATGACTTTGGTAAAACAGGGAGACACAGCATACAAAAAACAATTTGCCACAATTTTATGGACACAAACCCTTATAGGGCCCATACTGATCTATCATCCGTATTGGTTTATTTCTCACTTTTTATTAAGAACTTGTAATAAAAAAATAAAATTAGTAGTAGAGGTTACAGGTTACTGAGCAGAGTAACCATGTGATCACTCTAGCCCCTCATTACCACACAGCAGATTCACTCAGTGTCTCACATCTATCCTACCTATCCCCTCTGAGGAGGAACTGTGGTTGGGTCTTGTGTGAAACACACACCTCATGCACAGCATTTTTGTAAACCTTAAGTAATAATTCCTATTAGCAAATCCTTATGGAGGAAAACAAACACTACACAGGAGGTATTAAGGCACAGAGTTTAAGTCAATTGTCATTAAAAGTCGTTCAGGCCCTCACTGTGTTTGTCTCTTTCATCCTGAGATCCACAGTGTTGAGGAAGGAGGGTGGGAGAAGCAGGAAATGCATAACATAGTTCAAACTGAAGAATCTTTATGATGAAATGGCACACAGAGGTACTTGCTAGCCTACCTTTCTCTTCAACAATCACTGTCGTCCCATTTCCATGTAGTTTCTTAAAGGAAGGTATTTCAACAATTATTTCACAGTAATAAAATCCAGTGTCATTTACATTGGCGGCTTTCATGATTAGCACATCCTTGTTTTCATGGGTGATGTTGGACAAATAGAGCTTTGATGATATATTTTTAGTGATGTTCACTTTATTAACAAAATACCAGCTTGCTCTACACCTCACAATAGCTTTTTCCCAAGTACAGGTGATTTCAGCGTAGTCTCCAATTGATAGATTTATATTTCTTGGTGTTTGGATGACTCTTAAATTATTGAGACCTGTAGCTAGTAGAGAAATACACATAGATTTAAAAGGTAAAGCAAGAAAGAGATGTCATTAAAGCTGTATTTAAAATAAATAATTTAAACATTAAAGAAGTGTTTAAATATTAAAATAAACATTTAAAATAATATTAATACTGTAATTATGACATTCTCCCTTGAATGATGGCAATTGCTTTCTGGCTAAAGTAAACTTTTAATCCGTTGTGTTAAAGTCCTCCATCATTGTGTGCAATAAATGAAGATTTTCTGCATACTTGCTGATAAACTTATTTTTTATTTTCAAGAAAAATATTTATAAAGGAGATTGAGTCTGAAGCATATTAAACACTCTCTGACAGATAAAAAATGACCAAAAGGAGCAATTAAGAATGATTCATTAGTCAACAGTGAAAAACTCATCAAGATTAAAGAAAAAGACACTACAGTTTTTGTCCCCATGTAGGAGTTCTTGTCCTGCACTGCTTCTAATGAATGACAAGTGTACAGCATTTTAGAGGCGGGTTCCTTCATTTGGTTTCAACTTCTTCCATTAAGTACTTGCTAACAAGTAGTTTATAGCATCAAATTCACCTCCTTCATTTAAAAAGAGATGCCACACAGACCCCTGTTGTCTCATCAGGTCTCTTGTCTGGCTTTTAAGACAAGGCTGACTTGGACAGTATCAGAGGAAATCAAACTTTTTATTAATTCCTACTTTGAATACATTTATCACTCACTGTCAACATGCAAAGTGAGCCATACACGAGACATTTTGCAATATATGTACAAAATAGTTTCTTCTAAAGTGAAACCACTGTGTGGGTATCAGATAACTCTTTTTACAATCTAACAGCATTGATGCTCATCACAAAAGTGCTAATCCTATAAAATCTATTCCCATGACTGCTGAGAATTAGTTTCATATGCTGCATGAAGAATTATAATTTCTTTTTTTCTATTATTTACAATATTCAAGTGAAGAACTACTCATAGTAAGAGTAAGCTGCATTATTTTCTTTTAAATTTTAACCTGTTTATCACTCAGGCACATTCCACAGCAACACGTAACTAATTAGATGATTTTCCCCATATCTCACCCTAAAATGGCATCTGATTAGTTTTATCAAAAATATTCAAATAAACTTTTCTATTTTGTCCATAGAAAAAGCACACATTCATCATACTTAAAGGAGTCAGGCACCTCTATTTTTACAATGCAACACTTAACAACTTGTAGAGAACAATATGGACAGTATAGGGGTAATATAAGCAGCAGAAAAAGTAAGGGAAAGAATTGAGGTAGTGTGTAAATGACCTAGAAAAAAACCTAGAAACTGTTCAAGGTAAAGAAATAATCACTAATTCCAGTTTTTCTCTTCATTCAGTTTGTTGTTTAAAACACAGTTGTGCTATTGACTGTGCTACATTTCCATCTTGTGACTTTACTGTTTTTCTGAAAAATATCACTGAAAAAAGTCCTCCTGCTAATTTTTAACTCGTATGGAATGCCTTCAGCATTATCCACTGCAATTTGTATTGAATAAGAATCATGAATCCTTATCTGTTTTATATTTCAGTACCTACGTGATCTAAAATAAATCCTCCTTAACATTTTAAAATTCTACATTCCGCATTTGTCATAATAAATATTCAAGTCAGAAGCCCTAAAAAGATGGTGCTTTCATTAAGTTAACATCATTTTGGGTGTTGAAGTGTTCAATTTGTTCCTCTACGCTTTGCCTGCAACAATTTCTTTGTGAAAATGCCTTTTGATTTCTCACGCATTTTAATCTTGCTTTCAGCATTATGAAAATGTAGTTAATATCCTCCTTGGCTCACATGTGTATTAGAGGTGGAAATACCGTAAGTTTATTTTAAATCCAGCTCGAGAATTACGGGCAACTAACTAAAAACAAAACAAAGATAATAAGCAACACTTACCTAAGCAGCCAAAACACATTGTTAAAAGAAGTTTCATTGAAAGTACGATCATCCTGCAGAACTATTAGCGTTTGCATCAGGCTGCCTTGGTTGAAGATCAGCAAAACATCAAATGAAAGCATGTCAAATTTGCAGCTCAACTTCCTCTTCCCTCATGTGGTGACGATGATACAAACTAAATGTAACCCAATTTTTCCCTACACTGTGAAACTGCTGTTTCAGAACCCAGCCATCCTATTTGAAATTAAAACATTTCTTCTTTAAATTTTAAACTGTGTTGTAACTGGTTGCTGTTCAACCTAGATCGGCCTCTCTTCTGGTATGACAAAAATAACTGCTTTTCCATATATGGCTTCACGGGAGCATTTGCCATTGTTCTTCTAAAATCCTTCATTTAAAAGCACTTTATAAAGGTGAGGTTTCTTCAGCTGCTGTGGATGTGCTTGTTGGCAGCCTCTTCCAGCCAACCAGATGAATCTTACCCAAAGCCAGAGACAATGAAGGCACATGGGTTGCGCTGAAGTCGAGTATTGCTCCTGTCTTTCTTTATCATACATTTCATTGCCTCCTTGCTGAAATGTTGCCTAAATTCTTCCCTCCTGTGAAAAGTACTTTTGTGCTTTTGCCTTAACAGCAGCACAGCTCCGTCGGCAGGAGCAACTGAGGAAGGCTGAGTTCCATGATCACACTTGAAGTGGCCCCAGCACTCTCAAGATCAGTGGGGACCTTGTGCTGTGCAGGCAATGCATCAGCCATCACCTCTATGGGTGCAGCTGCATTAATGCAGTACCAGTGCCACGTACATCAACTAAGGCTTATTTCAGGAAGATTATAAGCATGGGATAAAAGAAAATGATATACAGTTACATCATCAAGTTAAGCATCATGTAAAACTTATTTGCCATCAATTATTAAAAAAATTTCTGCAAACTTAGGTAACTATATGCTGCTTAATATTCTCCAGCACTGATTTTTGGCTCCAACCCAGAATCACTTACATGGCCTGGCCAGAGACTTTCCCTGGAAGACAAAACATTGCATTTGTTTCTTAACTTATCCATCTTATCCCATGTTTCAAGTGCAAAGCTACCAGGCTAGACAAAATTGTCCCACAAACATGTTCAGTTGGATATTGTCAAAATGCAATGTCAGAATTAAAAAAAAAAAAAAAAGAAAAATAAATCAAATAGGACATGCTGAGAATATTAATCAGTTACATGAAGAACTTGATTAAGAATCTGTCAGCCACTAATTTCCTAGAACTAAAATCAGGATTTAGCAGCACTGGGCAGGTGCCCAGAAACAACTGAACTGCATTTTGTAATAATGACACAGTCACATTCAAAGCCTAAGGCATGGTTCCTTTCCAGTTATCAGCAACAAAAGCACAATGCATCAGCTTACCTGCTTCTCTGCATCTACCTTACAGACGTAGTTTCAGTGTTGTTTACATTGCCACATAAAATTAAAAGGAAGAAGACAGCAAAGATAAATGTCACAAAGTGCTGTAGGCTGGCCTCATTTCTGATGGTATCTGGCTGACTTGATTATTGTCTTTTAGAACTAGTGAGGACATAACAAATACCTTTAAATCCAAATGAATAAAACGATTTATTAAAGCAAACAATTTATATTTAAGGATATTATTTCATATAGTAAGTAATTCTGCTTGCATTGATGTTATCTTTGGTAATACTGATGAAAGATGTAGATTGCACCAAAAAAACTTACATATGCAAAGATGCATGTGTAAATCCAAAGGAAAAAATATTTTATTTTGTATTTAAATAACTGCATTTGTGAATTTAGTGTTGAGTTGTGCAGCTGGAAGCTCCAATATGAAGAATAATTTATCTAGAAACTAGGTGAATCTTTTTCCATAGTGCTGATAGCTTGTATTTACTCTAAGAGGTACTTTGGTTCTAGTCCAAAGCATCTACTGTCAGAGATGAAATGAACTAGCACACAAAAAAAGGGGTTGGCTGAAAGGTTTATTTTTAACCCTCGTAACTTCTCTGTACCATTTTACAACACAACCCCACAAACTCTCATCACAGCTCTACTGAGTGGGTGGGAAAATATGGTGTCAAAATTTCTTAAGTGACCCTTGCTGCCAGGAGAAGTGTAGCTCATAGAATAACTATGTGGGTCAGGAAAGCATCTACAACAGAAAGAAAAGGAATATTAATGGGATCTTTCTGCAAATCAAGCATATTTAACCTTGGAAACGGCACTGATGAATTTGGAATATCTAAATGTGTAAACTTACTCACCTGTGTGCTGGAAATGATTGCAGAGCAGCTGCCCAGTGCAATCAGAGTCAGTGTCTTCCAAACACTTTCCACAAATCTGCCTTCCCGAAACTTTTCTCTATCACTTTCAAAGAGCACCAGTTGAGGCATACTGAAAATTATCTGAAACTTTTAAACCAAAACGACCTAAACCGTCTTCCTTCTCCTTACCTATATGTCAGACTAGTTTGAGAGCTTGTAATACAAGTATTAATGAGACAGCAGCTTTTTTGAGGTGTTACTGCCAGCTGGGAAAATTTATTAATAGATAGCAGCACTGAGGAGAACGTGTGTGGAACCAGAGCTAACACCAAGGCTTACCGCTGCACAAATATGCTGCACGCACATGTGACTTGTTCTCTGGCTATAACATCATATCAACCCTCTTTCTTTTGCATGTCCTGTCTGATGAATGGTTTGAAGTAGTATTTAAGTAGAGTGGCTTGATTTCTATCGATTTTTTATGTAGCACTGCAGTATTTCTCCTCACTATATTCATGCATGTGAGGGAAGAAAAAGGATCATTAGTAAATAGGTCCCTCTACTGAGATTTGAATGCCTGCAGGCTTCCATTTGCTTGGGCTGAGACTTCTCAGGAAAAAGAACATACAAAATATGGAATGACATCTTCTCCTAGCAGGAATGCCATGTTTTTACAGACCACAGTCTGGGATGCCTCCGGTGCAATACAAGATTTGACTCTGTCAAATTATTCCCTGATGGCCAATTGCATTGAAATAACTCCAGATAAAATATTCCTTTTTATGTTTTTTTTTTTCCTTTAAATCAGAAAGCTTCCACTAATCAAAACAGAAATTCCCTCAAACAGATAAATCAGCTGGTAATGAGGTATTCCTGCTTACATTATCCTGTATAAGAAGATTTTTGTAGGCCTAGTTCAATCTGCCATCTGGGAAAACAGAGCCCAGAGGCAGCAGCTGTAGGATCCTTTTCTGCTTGGCCAGGACTGACCATGCAATTGCCCACTGAAGGGGCAGTTCAATTTTTTATAATCTACCAACATGACTTGCTGTTACCATTACCTGTATTAGTGAACACCAGTCACAAAAATATGAATTGCAATCATATCCCTGTGTAACCCATGCATTATATTCTGTGGCAGAACTAAGCAGGGAATGAAGGAAGATGTACAAGCAAGGAAAATGACCTAGTTGAACACATTTCATTTCCCAAATACATACACAAAACAAAATTAAAACCAGCTGCCATCATGCTTTACTGCATCACAGTTACTGTTCTTATGCGCTTCCCCTTCTTGGCTTAACGTTGCAGGAAAATGGCTTTCACTACAGTAGGACAGGTTCAATTGGCACATCACTAAATATTTATAGCCAAGGACGAAAAATAACCATCAGAAAATACGAAACAACCTTTCTTCCTCCAATAACTGAATGTGACAGTTTCTGCAGTGACTTCAATGAGCTGCAAAATAGGCTGTCTGCACAGAAAAACTGACCACCAGTGCAGGTCTTCAGCATAACTATTTCCCAATAGCTGCTCTGGAAGGACCTTTTTCACTCTTTTTCCTTTGTTCTTGAACAGTGTCCCCATGTGGAGAAAATTAATGCTGAACAGCCAAAGTAAATTAGAAAAATTACCACAGTAAAATGTAATTTTTACATTATTCTAGATCTGGGACTATTAACTGGCTGAAAATGCACCTATTATCCTCTTTTAAACCTATTTTATGTTTCACTCATCAGAAATACAGCTTTGTACAGTGCTGCACCAAGCATAATTCATCATTACTACTGCAGTGAAGTGAGTGACTTGATTCTCATCTCAGCTATGGGCATTTTCCTGGTGAATAAGCAAAATAAGTAGAGATGCGCAATGGGATGTGAACAGAATAAGATTCTACAGCTTCACATTGTCTAGAGCTAAGAAGAAAAGTAGAAAAAAATGCAGCTTTTATTTTTAACAAAAATACATACCAGCTGTGGGGAAAGTTAGTCACTACCCAAGTTTCCTTCTGCTGCTGCTCAATCAGATCTGCTTAGAATTTGCACTCACTGCCAGTTTAACCTCCCCACACAGTACTCCATAGTTAACTTTGACTTGTTGCTGTTGGAACATTTCCTGCTACCACTGTGCACGTTCTCTGAGCCTGAGAAGTAAGAAAGTTCACAGCATCACAAGAACAGTGTTCCTCCTTCAGGTTACGTGATGAGCCAGTTACTGGCCATGGGACAAGACACTTTCTGTTGTCAAATTGGCTTCAGTTTATCCTGAATACAAGACACAAATCCAGGACCAGGATTCTGTCAGGCAAAGTTCATCAGTTCTGAACCTTAAAGAGACACAATTTAAATGAACTTGTGGCAAAGGAATACAAACAGTACATTCCACTGCAGCTTACAGCAAAGCAGAAACCTTGCACTTGTTGCCCAGAAGACTGAGTAGCTAAAACACAACAGGAATTTCTCCTTGCATGTGGGAACAGAACACCACTTGGCAAATCACTCTTCTGTGATTTGGAAGTCATCTCCTCTAACAATAAAAAACCTTGAGAGAAGACTCTTGGAAGCACTATTAATTAGAAAGACTGTACGACTAATGTGATTTTGTTAAGTCCTCCACAGTGAAGCATCATAGAAGCAATCACTTTAAAACTATCAACTGCAATCAAAAAAATGTTCAATATGCTCACCCTGCAACACAAGTCTTTTTTGCACTGAACAAGTTTCAGAAAAAAAAAGTTGTAAATAATTGACCAACAAAAACACCCACAGCTCAGGCCAACAGTTCAATTAAATTCAAAGTTTATTCCAAAATTAACTTTTCTTTCATTAACAGCAGTAGAATGTTTTTCAAGATCATCCCTTGTGTCTTGAAACAAAACTCCGAAGATATTACATATTGACTTGAAATACATCATCAAACATTACTGAGCCTGAAAGTATACAAAGAAAGTCTTTATTTCCTTCGGGTGAACAGTTACTATATAGTCTTCTGAGGCCTCCGTGCTGTTGAAGAACCCTATAAAACACAAAAGCATTGGTAATTTATTAAAGCAGCTCTACTCAAATGGACACATTATTCTATCACGTCAGTTTTAACTCATCCCTTCCCTAAAAGCTAGTGTTTGACAGGTTCTCCTCCCTAAAACTCTAAGTAGTATAGAGCCTAAGATGCACGCATTCATAATATTGAAATACACAACAATTTCTCTTCTTTTCACACAGTGACTCACACAGAAAATGTGCAATGACTCCCCAGTCATGCACCTTTTCTTCGTAATGAATAAAGAGCAAGCAAGCTCCAAGCTGCAGGTCAAGTATAGCTCTAAATTCTCACCTAGCCCATTCCAAAACCTCTTCAAGCTTTTTACAAGGTACAATATGGATGCCAGTGACAGTAAGGACATTGTCTAAGCAACTAACTGGAATGAGAAATAAAATGAGGTCACCCACAGCATTTGAGTGTCAGCCCCTAACTTGAATCATATCCACAGAGTCCTTTAAGCTGATGTCCGAGACTGAAAATCGTTTATGCCTCAAACATTGATATAAAGTTTTAAGGAAGCTACAACCACAAAAACCTCCCTGAAGAACTTTGCACCGTAAGTCGAACTGCTGATTAGATTAAAGGAAACCCATTGTTCAATCACCTCATGCTGAGGAAAGGTATGCATCCACAACAGGTCAAAGCCTCCAGCTGAATTTGGGGTGGGGGGGAGAGCACAGCTCACAGAAGCCAGGTTTACACAGACTGCCCCCAACCGAGGGGGGAGGAGGAGGTTTTGGCTGCACCGTGTAAGCTCTGGTGAGAGGCAATAAACACCCATCCTCCCATTACACAAACTGGCCCAGCTGTGGAACCCCCATCCCCACAAAATCCACAGAACAGGCATGAGAGGCTTTGCCCCACAGGACTGCAGTGATGCCGCAGACCCAGAGGCTGCTGTAAGAGGCTGCCCCCTCCCCAGGGGGACATGCCCGGACATGCCTGCCCAGCCTGAGCATCTATACCAATCGGATTCCATGCTTTTCTTGGGGGGACCTTTTCCACCAAGAAGACCAGCTGGAGAAGATCAATGGAACATCACTGGGATCCACGGAGTGGTGACATTTTCCTTATTCTGTCCCTGTCACTTTCTTTCTGTCCCCTCCACCTATTTTCTACTTCTTTCTTTCTTTCTTTCTCTCTCTCTCTCTCTCATACCTACCATCAATAAAACCCATGTTATTGTCACTGGCATATGGTCTCGTTTGCACCTTAATTTGGGCAGAGGAATTTCTAAAGAACCTTAATAATAGTAATAGTTGGATCATAACAGCTGATTACAGCAGAGTTTTTTAACTGTAGCTGTTTTTCTGCAGCACAGGCTTAAGCTTAGATAAACACAACTCATCAGCATTTGACAAAATCAATCTGTGTCACAAGTGTGAATTCATAAAGTAGCCACTTTTATCTGTGTTATAAATGAATCGGTTA
>VXAZ01007496.1:0-98430 GCA_013399875.1 Gymnorhina tibicen
TTGCTTTCAAACTAGCACAAAGGCCTATATCTCTATTCAGAGACATTGCTTAAAGGATTTCTTTTTGCTTTGGAGTAGCTGAGGCAAACCTGGCGCTGCAGATCTCTGCCCTGGGTAAAAAGCCTGCTCAGCTTCAAGCGTCTCCAATCCTGCGATCCCGGTTTGACGTGGTGGCTTCCCATCAGGGAGCAGCAGAGCAGAGGCAACCACTGTGTCACCACGGGAGTGTCCTGAAATGCAGTAGCGCTCCAGAGCACAGAGTGCAGGCGTTAGAGCGCTGACGGATGGCAGCGAGGAGGCGCGAGGAGTAAAGAGGCAAGAGGGACTCTCCGTGTGGCAGTTCCAAGGTTTATTACCTCGAAGGAAGCCAGGGACAGAAAGCCACAAAATGGCGGCTGGCAGAGGCTTTTATAGCGAAGAGAAGGATCAGAAAAGGGTGAATAGGAGAAGGGTATGAGGCAGGAGCAAGAACGGGATTGGGGGAAACCAGCCAATGGGGAGAAGGGGACAAAGGGTCCAGTGAAATAACAGGGTTTACAGAACTCTCTAGAAATGAACGTTTAACACAAATGGGAGGGTACCGAACTTTAACTGACACTTAGGGGGAGGAGAATGTTGCCATGTTAGGGGCAGAGGCTTCTGGGATGACATTATCGTACCACTTAATGGCTTCTGGGACCTCCGTAACCATAGGATACACAGCAACACCGGTTATCTAATTTAAATGAGAAATTTGGACCTTGTAATATTCCAAATTATTTTTCTTTTAATAAATTCTTTTTATTTAATTAAAACAGAGAGTTGTCCTTATTTTTGACAGGCTACAATGTGGAACCTTTGCAATTTTAGGCAAATGAACTAAATAAAAGAATTAGAAAATAACTATCTTTTGCTGGGCCACAGGAATGACATGGGATATATATGGACACAGCCAGGTCTTCTCTGGAAACTAGTAACTATAGGCAAGGTGAGCAGAAGACCATCCAAAACAAATAGTCCTGGCACAGTGGACTAGATAAACCAGATCCCTTCAAAAAACTTCCCCCCTGTCTCAAATTTTCCTTTTTGAAAGAGAGAAGCAAACTCTCTGTTGCAGTCACATAGATGGATGACAGCACAAGCAAACTCTCGGACAACCTGAAGTTGCCACTTGACTCAGTTTCACAGAGAAGCTTAGAGAAAATCAGTAATGTTATTTGGTCAGGTTAGAAGAGGCTTGAGACAGGGTTTTAAAGTAGTTAGGGATTAAGTTAAGAAGACACTGACAGTTTTGATATCTGATGGAGAAAAGACTCCAAAGAAGGGCCAATAGAGTATCAGAGTCTGATAGAAAAATGCCACTAAGAGGGAGCTAAGTAAGTGAAGAGCATGAGGGAGAAATGCAGCTATTAGGAGGCTAAAGAGAGATGACAGTTGCTGAATTTTGAACAGTCCATGAAGAAGAAAAGCCTGAAGACTGTACAAGGGTTAATAATATGGATATAAAACCTGAAATTACATTGTAGAAATCCTATTGACAGAGCCTCTAAAACTGACCATTATATTTCCATGAGAATGCTGTTTGAAATGCACAAAAGGACTGAAAGAAAAAACTGGATTTCTTGCTAGGTATAGAGTAGTAGTATATGAGAAGGATCAGCTAACAATTACACTGTGTGACAAGTATAAACAATGCCATAGTAGTGAAAGGAAATCAGTTTAAGTCAGTGGGACAGTGTTGGGTCAGATTCAGGCCCCAAAAATACAGCTGAATTCCAAACCCCACTTTGAAATATTCTAGAAATATATGAAAATCCAGCTTCACTGGACCGTAACTTATATCAAAAATTTTAATATTAGAAATTTTTAAATTATTCCAAAATAATTTTAATTATAAAATAATTCAAGATATGATTCTAGTCACATAAGTCTGCAGAGTATGAGACTGGAATCAATTAGGTTGAATGAAAGAGAAATTAAAAAACTGTCCAGATTCCTTGATATCCCAGAGATTTGTCTTGTTCCCAGCAGCCATTCCCACAGGCTGAGACTGCAAGCCTGCTGTAAGGGATGCCTGGCTACTGTTTCTGAACTAGTCAGGGATACACAACCCATCCTACTTGTAGTCTGCTTTCCAATTACTGTTATCCAGGTTTATGTACTGCAGCACAGTGTTGCACAGTTAGACACACTCTTTGCTCCAATAAATTTGGGGTAAAATCCAACTAGCATAGAAATTGCTGCTGGAATCTAAGATTTATAGGCCAAAAAAAAAAAAAAACCTGGTAGCATGAGCAATACTGTGGCAGGATGGATTGCTACTATATATTATACTCATTAGCCAATACTCACATCCTGTAACACTTGCCAAGTTTCAGAGTTAGGGCATGTGTGGGAATACTACCTTTAAATTCTTGGTCTAAAATCCAGATAGTTATGTAGTTATTCCAGAGTTATGAGTTCATCCAAAGTAAGGTCTGGGTTTTTCCACTTTTCCTCTCTTTCTCTCTGTCTCTCTCCCCCACTGATTTCATGTACTGTTTCCTGGGAACCCAGAATTTTCATTGCCCAGTTTCTATATCCCACTTTAATACTAACCTTAGAGGCTCAGCAAGCCTTGATTGTTTCTATAGTAATTTGAGTTCGAAGAATGGCTGACTACTAGAATCTGTTACCTGAACTGTCCTTTAGAAGTGTTTGTTGCTTCAGTCACCTCAGCTATTTGCCTGAAATCAGTATTGTGAATGCTGTCCACTGGTCCCTTTTTCAAATCTGCTCTTTTCTTCTTCCACTGTCATTAACAGAAGTAGCAAGAATTTGGCTTCCATCAGTCAAACCTGAGGCAGTCTGGAGCAGAACACTTAGGAACTGCACAGTGCTGTTCCTTTTGACGTTTATGGTTGGAATATTATGTCAGATACTATGTCACTTTAGAGCCTTTCATTTATGTGCCATTTAATACTGCATATAGCTGTAAAAATAAGTCATTAGCGAGCAAAACATTGGCATTCTGTGACCCAAAATTCCTTACGCAGGAATATTTTCAACTAAGTGAAACTAAGTGAAACTGAGTGACTAATAAGGATAATTTTATTTCCATTTACATTCCCACTGCAATGAACATTTATCCTGTGAATTCACAGAATCACAGAATAAGCTGAGTTGCCTCAGCAGATGCTATTAATAATGCACTCCTTCACCATATTTATACCTTTGAACAGTTCTTACTATTCTTTTTATTCTTTTGCTCTTAATAGTCCTTTCTGTATTATAGAATAGAAAAGAAACAACTTCAGCACAGTGAAGTTCAGCTGCCCACATGCTACAACACTGGAAACTTTAAACCAGCTGTTGGTATGGGTAAGACCAGGCAGGCTGGAAATGTCATTGAAATGTAGCCATTGTCAGTGTGATATAAAAAGATACAATCTGAGATTTTTTTAAAAAATCACTGGTTTTTTCTGAAAAGTCTAATACAGATGTGCAGATTTTGTCAACAAAGTCACAGTTTATGCCACAAAGAGCCCATTTCTATCTGTTATATTTTCCTTCAAGTAATACTTTAGCTTAGAGAAGAAATAAAGCTATTTCAATGAAAGAGATGAGGAAAAAAGAGATGGACAAAAATTGAAACACGTTAGACACAAAAATCTTACCTTCCTCTTCCCAACAATTCCTGTGTACTATATGTGACTTAAACTGTCCTAGAGCATGTATTTCCAGCAGTTCTTCTACGGAATCAAAAATGTTAGGTAGGAGATAAAATGGGGTAGCTTCAGGAGAGTAGAGGAAGTTCCATTTCAAAGAAATGCAGAAGCTTTAGTACAGAAGTTTTCAGGCTTTATCTCTGGTGGCAGCTGTGATACAGAAACACAGTGGGAATCCTTTATGAAATACCTTTGTAGGTGGAATGCAAACTTCCATGGACATAGGTTCAGTCCAGCATTTCTAATTCACTGATTAAGTGTTTACACTTTGTCTCTCACATGACTTGTAACCAGTAAGCAAGGTAACCTCTCTGTGTCATAGCCGAGGGGAGCAAGGGGACCAGACTTGTTCACTTGGGGGTTTTTAGTGTCCTTCACTTGCATTCCTAAGTGTGATGCAGCTGTGCATTCCATAGAGAGAAAACCTGTAGACTGAGTCTTGTAACACCCTTCAGTATCTGGAGGCAAAATGAAGTCAGTAAGCCCTGAATAGGATTTTAGAAGGGATAATGCTTCTGTCACTGCTTCACTGAATGTAGAAGCATAACGGTGACATTTTATCTGCTTTTCTGTAGTTCTGATAGCACTCCAGTCCCCATTGTGCAGCACCAGTAACTTCAGTAGGTACAATTTTGCTCCGCTTTTAGAGTACTTATCTCCAAATTGGTAATGCAAAACTGTGGCAGTATTGCAGAGACGAGGCAATGAATCCAAACGTAGTCAGCAGGAAAATGTGATATTTAATTAATTAATTGTCCACTTAAATGTCTTAATCCCACAAGGATATTGGTCAGTACTCCATCCACCCCTCAGGGTGATTAGGTGAAGTGTTAAAGCATCCATTTCACCAGTGTACCATAAACAAGACTCAAGACAAACACCAGGTGTCCAGATAGTCACAGAAAAACATCTTACTGTTTTCATAGTTTGCATGAGAAAGAAAAGATTCACACAGAACACTGCAAAAAACTGGAAAATCCTTCTAACAGGCTTTTCTGTATCCACACAAAATTTTGTTAGATCATTAAATCCTCCATCCACTTTCTACTTCATCTGTAGCAACCCTTCTGAAAGAGGTATCTCTGCTTGTTCAGGATGTGTCTGTAGTTACTCCTTTCTTTCAAAACTTTGCATGAAAGCAGACATATATACAGTCACTTTTTCTTGTACATTAAGGCCATAATACATATCCTCTCAGGTAGATTTAATCAAGTAGGCTCAGAAAAATATTTTTTCAATTTACTTCTGTTTTAAGAACTGTCTTTTAACTATTTTTTTACATTTCTTATGGAGTTATCTAAAGAAATGTTACATGATGTCTGAAAACCAGCTGTCAGTTTCTTGCTGTCAGGGAACTTTTACTTTCTAGCAAATTCTTTGTTTCAGGGACTCATTATTTTCAAGTGTAAGGAGGAGAGAAAATATGTTCTGAACAAGTTGAAATTCCATAACCTCCAAGGTTGTATTTGTAACTAATTCTGCTTCAGTACTTTCTCCTTTCCAATCGGCCTTCATCAATTAAACTAGTTAGTACTCTGCTCCCAAATAATTTTTTTAATAGAAATCTGCATTTTATGAATGTCTTTTCTAGACATGCACAAATGAAGCATTTCGTTTAGGCTCCCACTATAATCAGTGGGGAGAATATGTCTTCATCAGTGATTTGTTCTGTGTCTGTTGGATACTGGCTTAGAATGCAATGGGTCACTCCCAAAAAGTACTTCTCTCTTTCCAGTTGAGGACACTTAGAGTGGCAGCTGAGCTTGTTAAACTCTGGTGAGATTAAGTATTCCTAGCATGAAGTTTATTACAGGAGATTTAAAAAATTTAATACATATAAAAATGCAATCTATACACATTCATAATACATACAGTGGCAAAAATCTGCCAAATCCTTCTGCATTTGTCTTTTTTGGATTTTTACTTTGGACATTCTCAGACACTAACAGTAATTGAATGTCCAAAGACATTTCTCCCCATACAGTGTTAAACCTAACTGTCTGCATAAATATTCTCATTTGCTTGTATAGCATTACATCTGATGAGAGAATAACTTTATCTTTTTGATTCAGCCATAATTTTGCTGAATCTTAGTGGCCTATTCTGGATAAGGAATACATCCATTGTCTATAGATGATGTGGTTCTTTACTGAGCCCTAAGGATTTCTTATTTCCCTCTTAATGTGACCTGAAATAAACCAGACCATAGTAGATAGAAGCATAACTGAGGATTTTGCTCTTTAGTGGTTAACAGATAAATGCCAGGATCTGATTGAATATTTGATTTCAATTCCAACAATTCTGACAATAGACTAATTTCCTTTCTGCTTAAATTACAAAAAGATTTCCTGCAAAATAAGCTTACTGAAATGCTTAATTATCAGTTGAGTGAAAATATTTAAGTTGTAGGAAATCCCTACCATAATGCTTTATTAAAAGCTGATGAATTTAATGTGGTTTTGTGAAATATTTGGGGTCTGTGTAAACAACAGTGCACAACAGTTTGCTTAGAGAAAGTGCAGCCTTCCCCTCCCTTCAGGAATGAATTCCACACTTGTGCAAAGAGTTCCCCATATATAAGGGATATAAGAACTTCTTCTTTTGTATTCTTTCTAGTGCTTCCAATGAAATCTTTTGGCATAGGATTCTTACACAGACAAGAGTTGAAAAGATTTCCATCTCCATTTCACTTAAAGCTATTAGGATATTTGCATAAAATTATTAATGCATTCTCTTCTTTTGAGACTCTACTATAAAACTGGCCATACCACAGGATGGGAAGAGCTGACTCACTGCTCTAATTATAAATCTGAAGACTAATTAATCTTCCATGACTAAATTAAATTCCAAAATAAAAGGAACAGACAGAAGCCTTTAAACAAAGTTTTAAAGCCTACTAGAATATATAAAGTACCAAATATATTCTGGAGGCTGATTTTGAATATGACATTGATGCAATTGTACTGTATTTGAAAATGGTACATGCAACACTAGCTTGGCAAACAAGCATTCAAAGCTTCACAGCTGGGGCAAACACTTTTACAACTAAGATGTACTGCAAGGAGCTTGTAAATTTGTAACAAAACACTTTTTTCAGATCAAGATTTGCTTGTTCATTATTTAAAACCAAGATGGATTAATCCTATTTTTACTTTTTTGGATGGGAAACCCCACAGAACATCCAATTCCTGGCAACTTTTTTTCCTAAGTTAAACAAAACTGCCTTGTATAAGTGGCAACATACTTGTGGACTGGGCAACAAAATTCCATTCCACTTGCTGGAGCTGAATCAGCTTCATAAGTTCAAAGAGCAATAAAATTTTCCATCTGTCAAAAAAAGCAAATAGACCTGATTCTGAGTGGATGAATAGAAGGCCGTTTGTGGCATATTTTTGTTTGTATATATTTCAATAGAACTGTAATTTAAGATTTTAGTATGTCTCTGAAATAAGGTCATGAATAAATTAATAATGGGTAAAATGATTCCTTCATTGGTCTTCTTTTGAAGTTCTTACTTCCAGAGATTAAGACTGAGCAAACACCAAAGATTAATGCCTTGCCTCTGAGCCACTGCTTCTGTCCTGAGCACTCAATTACTTTGAGTGGATGTTCTGCATGATTCCTCTTGATAATTTGTTATAGGACTGCAGGACACTGTAGATTTTACCAGTAAGGAACTCATGTGGGGACAACTCAGAAAAAATCGAAGTAGACTCACATTCACATTGCTAATCTATGACTTTTGGTGTGTTCTTTAAGAGTCAGACATCAAGAGGGAAGGATCAAATATTAAGTTGCTGTTCTGAGTCAATACTTTAGTAGTGTTGTGACTCTGTTTTAAGTATGTTAATGGCTACAAAGGGTCAACTTCTGCTTTGATGATTTGCCTCAAATATGGGATTCTGCTTTCCCTGGATAATTAATTTAAATGAAATGTTGAAATTTTTAGTAATAACACTGTTGCAGTAGAATGGGCTGATGATTTTTTCTGAACTGCTGAGATAGCCTATGAAAAAACCATCTTTCCACACAAAATTCCAAAATCAGACACTCTTTATAGAGACTGGCTTTTTAAATTAATCTGGACAACCAAAAGTCTGCTACTGAGTACTGCTTAGCACCTTACACAGTGTTGTAACCATCACCATTACAGTGTTGTAAGAGGTTGACAGTGGATACTGCTCAAATGTGATTAGGACTTCAACAGTCTCATTCTGGAATTCATTGCTTACTTCTAGTATTAGTCTGCTGTGCTGCCCAATATTTCCAAAAGTCAAATTAATAATAAAAATAAATAATCTTAATATAGCAATAATTATTATTAATACTTATATTATTGCTTAAGAAATAACTCATCTGTAGCTTCAGCATACCATTAAGACCAGCTGAGTTATTATTCTTAATATTGGAAAAAAACCTCATGCTTAGCTTCTTCTGGTTCTTCTATTAAAAATTATTGCTTAAAAGTGGTGTTTGAAAAATGGGAAAGAATACAAAATTTGTGATATGAAATATCAATGCATTAGTTAAGTCCATTATTAATGCATTTCTGTAAATTGAAAGATATGAATGAACAGTGTCTATTAAAGTGGAAAGCCTAATTAAAACAGAGATGCCAATGCACATTATTTTGGTGAATTTATTTTTTTGTGTAGTACTTGATATTTCTACATTTTAGATGAATGGTATATAGACTGACTGAGCAAAAAACCTTCCTTTCTGATCATAATTTAAATAGATATTCTTACACCCAAACTGAAAATTTTACTGATTATGTGACAAATTGTCATCTTAGCTGTACAATATGTGTTAGATCTGATTCATCACCCTCTGCATTTTATGGGATCAATTCTCATCTGTTAAATTGACATTTCTATTGGATTTAGCAGTCATGCTGATTTACTTCTACAGAATCCAGTTTGGATTACAGTTTTACTGCAGAATTCTTTAACTACAGGAATTGCCACGTGCCTGTCTGTAGAGCTGATGACCAAGGAAAAATTAGTGTGAGGCTGCTTGAAGTCCAATTCTTTGGTACCCTGTACTTTCCTGCTCTCAGATGCCACTGCCCAGGCCAGTTGTTCAGTGTACCAGAGATGCAATAAATGGAACCAGCACTCAAGTCCTTGAGACGTTAACAAGAACTTGAGAAGTCTGAATTTCTTGAAACTTCTCATAAGTACCATGTTTTTGACACAGTGTGCCTGGAAAACACCTAAAGAGTCAAAGTTCCTCAAACCCCAAAAAAGTTAGACCAGATTTTCAAGATGAAAAGAAATGAGATTTGTCTTTACAAACAAACTGTGGGTTTGCTGATAGGTAAAATCGAGAAACTGAGAGGTGAAAGAAACAATGGGAGGAATTCCACTGATTGATGAAAGGAGTGAGAGGGATTTGTCTTTCCAAACAAACTGTGGGTCTGCTGACAGGTAAAGATAGATACTGAGAGATGAAAGAAGCAATGGGAAGAACCACTCCATAGGAAAAGGGATCTATACATTAAAAGGGGGTCTGTATTACGCGATCTGGGGAGTCTGTATCTCTCAAGTACTTCAGCCAGTGGGGAAAGAGAGAGGGAAATGCGGCCGGGAAATTAGGATAAAAAGTAGGCTGCATCCTCTAACCAGAGGAATGCCCCATGGCCTCTGCCTTGGTTCGAATAAAGTCACGGGACTCCTCTGTCTCCTTTTTGAACACAGACCTCTGGTGTTTATGGATTACTTTTCCTGACAAAGACAACTCTGCATTTTGTTTTCAGCTTCTTAGCCTCCCAGATAAGTTTCCATGTAGATACCAAATATGGAACATTAACTGCAACCCAGCATCTCCCAGCTGGACAGCCTGGAGTAGCAGCTTTACAACTCTACCCCATAGCATGTTTACTTCTATTAAAAATTTATTTCCAATGTTACGTGCCAAGCATTTTGGGGAATGTGAGCTACAGAACTTCCAAAAGCTGATAGTCAGCTTTGAGCAAAACACAGAGTCGCTGCCTGGCTCAGAGGAGAGTGCAGTGGAGAAGTAAAGAGTAAACCACAAGCAAATAGTAGTATATAAATAGCCAAATTAATACAATTAATACAAATCAGTTACAATGGACACTGCAGGTCCAATTCCGTTTATTACTTATCTGACTCTACATAAGGACAGAAATTTTTCACGTATCTCAGGCTGATTTTGGAGAAAAGATGCAAATCTTTTCCCTAAAAAGAAAAAAACTAAAACAGAATTTTCTGATCAGGCAAAATGTATGTAAAAATGATTGTGGGCTTTTTCTTTTCTTTGATATTCTTCTTGATGATTGTTGGAGGTTAGGATATTTTCTTTTTTTTTCTTTCAGGGAATTTTCTCCCATTTGTTGCCTAAGAGATGGTAACAAGGATCCTCAAGAGAGACAAAAGAAGTGGCCAAGATGGGGGAAGGATACAGCTGGCTGCAGTGTCTTAGCTGGGGGGTTTTCTCTTGGGAAGGGCAGAGATACCATGAGATTTTGGCTGAGGTTGAGGGACTGGGCTCATCCCTTGCTCTTTTTCTCACTCTCGGCATCTGATAGGAACGGATGGGTGCTGCTGCTGCTGCTGGAAGAATTCGCTGCCACCGCGGAGTCCAGCCCCTGTACTGCTTCTTCCTTACCATGGGTGAGCTTTTGCTCATAAGAGTGGCCATTGAAATGGGACCTTTTCAATACCCAACCTCACTGGGAAGGACCCTCACCATCTACTCAGGTGCC
Source organism: Gymnorhina tibicen (assembly GCA_013399875.1). Taxonomy (NCBI): domain Eukaryota; kingdom Metazoa; phylum Chordata; class Aves; order Passeriformes; family Artamidae; genus Gymnorhina; species Gymnorhina tibicen. The sequence continues at coordinate 10,417 of VXAZ01007496.1, forward strand.
CCAGGGGAAAACCAGGGACCCTGCCCCCCTTCGGGGGGAGCCGCTCCTGGATGCTTGCAGCAGCTGCCTGCGGCAGCCCATCTGCCACTACTTCAGGGCTTTTGGCTACACTTTAACCCAACAGCCTGTGCCCACCTGTATATCCTGCGGCTTCTGGCACAGCTCCGGAGTCTTTGCTACATTTTGTTTGCCACCCCGGGTGTGCCTGCCTCTTCTGGTCCAGCCTGCTGTTCCGAGGTTTCCTGCTACATTCCATTCAGCTTCCCGGGTGGCACTGACACTGCCTGCCCCCCGTGAGTTTGCAAAGGAAGCCCCTTTTCTGTCTCTCCCGCCGGCCCGCCCGCCATTACCCACTGCACAGAGGCGGCCGCGCTCGCGCCACAGCGCCCCCTGCAGCCGCGGGGGAATCATCGCACCTGCCCTGCCCGGCCGGAGCCAACAGCGCCCCTGCCGGCTGTGACCGGAACTGCACCAACGGGGACGGTGCTCGACAGCCGAGAGAAGGCTGGTGGTGGGTTTCTGCTTTGCTTTGGTTTTGCTGCTGTTGTTGGTGGTTGTTTGCCTTGTCACATACACATATATTCTAACAAAGAACTGCTATTCCTTTTCCCATATGGGGCCTGAAAGCCCTGTAATTTCAAAGTTATACTAATTCAGAGGGAAGGGGGTCATATTTTCCATTCCAAGAGAGGTTCTTGCCTTCCTTGGCAGACATCTGTCTTTCAAACCAAGACAATGATTAAAAAGATTGGGGCCAAATAATATTCACAGTTCAAGGGAGTTTTCTAACTTGACATTTATTCTGCATATTTACAATCTGACTGGTTGTTTCTGGTAACGACAAAGTGAAAACATATACCCTTATGCCATATTCACTTATCATGAAAGACAAACATGCGCTTGGCTTTAACCTTTCACTGTCATATGTAAAGGCTTCATCCAGGAAAGTCATGGGGCAGGATACAGAGAATGCCTGTGAAGGATAATACTTAACTGTAAATCTTTCCTTGATCTTTTCGTTTATACAGAAAATGGGAAAAAAACACATTATTTTGTTTCCTATCTTGTGAGTCACCTATTTTATTACAAAAAATGGATATTTGCTGTGGAATAACAGGGGTTACTCCAGTCCGAAAGTCTTTTGCATTGGGTTTCACACACTTGAATTGTATCAGAGGAAAGCAGAAAGTGAGAATTCAAGCAGGTGGCTCCAATGAAGCATTAATCCCACCTGACTAAGATGGAGGAGGGTAATGGGCTCTTTAAAAGGCAAACAAACCTACTAACAACCCTCCACTGAGTTTAGAGTGTTCAGGTGGAACAGGAGAGAGGAAAACAAAAAAAATTTCTGAAAGTGAATTTGTATTAGAAAGAAAAACCTGTATCAGCAAAGAACTGCAAGAAAGATTAAGGTTACAGAGGAGAAAGTATTGCTTAACAAGAGCTATATGTAATCTAATATTTGTCTTGGAAGATACTTTGCCTGCTGCAGAGGTAGACAACTTAAGCAAAGCTTTTTGAGAAATTTTGGTACAGGCTGTTAAGAACTCCTTTTTTCCCTGCCTTCTGTTTAAAAGCAGTGTTCAGAGCATCTTTGTAACTCCAAGTTGTAGGTTGGTACCAAATGCTTGTAAATGTAGAGTTTAAATTGCTGAAATAGTTGGGTTTGGGGGAAGAGCTCTTCTTTCATTTTGGATAGCAAGAGGGGTTGATCAATAGTTAACTCATATAAGCACAGTTAACTATTAAGAGACAGCAAATGTTAATCACAAAACCTAAAAAGCAGGATTTGCCTTCATCTTGTCAAGAGGAACAAGAGTTTGTTTGAAACCAGCACAGAAACTGCTGAATCGTTCCACAAAGAACTGTGCATGCTCCAGAATGAAAAGTGCATTGTGATGAAGCTTCATCAGAAAGACCCCTGAGGACGAAGAGGAGCCTTCCTCAGTGCGACCACCAGGACACACAGCGCATGCGTGGCACGCATGCTAATGATATTAATGACTTCTGAGAAGTAACTTGTATAACCACTCCTATCCCAAGGAATGTGATGAATATTCATAAATTTTACCCATAATACTGGACTGTATGGAGTGCTCTGTGTGTGTGTTCCGAGGAGCAATCCCCTGCGTACCCGGCACCGAATAAAGCAAATACCCACTTCTCTGACTCTGTCTCTGAAGTGTCTCTTGGCCCGGTTTGGGGCAATTCAATAGGAAAATAATTTATAGATTTTTCTAATGTGTTTCATCAAAGCTGCAAATGGTAGTGGGTAGAGCTTTAACTCATCAAACTAGCTTATTTTACATTATTCTCTCACTTCTTTTCCATTGTGTGGTGTCTGTTCTTGACAATACTCCTCATTCGTTGCTAGCAGATAGTGAGTTAACAGCTGTCACATAAATATAAGCAGTTGTCAGATAATATAAATTATCCCACGAGCAGAATAGAGGTTTATTTCTCTTGAAAAAAAACATTGTTTGCAAAATTTAGCACAGTAGTAAGAGATCCTGCAGGGAGAACTCTTAGTTAACTAATCTGTTAGCCCTGTGCCTTGGGCCTTCAGGTGTCTTGTCTAGATACAATCTTTTTTAATGTCGGTATTTTTATGTCTCTTGTGTATATATAGAAACTGATTTTTTTTTTTTTTTAATCCTAAGCAGGGGATTCAACTAGTTGAAAAACCACCCAACCTAACAAAAATCCAACATTCTTCTAAATACAAGCTCTCAAGGTTTCGTTGCCTTTGCTAGAGCTTAGGCTGGGTCAGTCTGCACTGAATTTGAGAAATAATACCTAAGAACTGAAAAGCTCAGTGGGTGTACATATGTTAATATGTGCATTTATTGTCAAGGTTGTGCAGCAGCTTTATTCCCCTCTGGATAGTCTAAGTTGTGACTGATGGTGGCCAGAGCATGCTGTGTTTCAATAAACTTTGCTTGTAACCTGGTAAGTAACGACTTCCCATTCATCTGCAGGATTATAGGATTATGAAGCTGATAAATTCTCTGAAACAGCCTTCACTCAGCAAAGCTGAGAAGTACTTTGACTGAAATGCTGCTTCCTAAAAGGGATAGAATTTTGGTCAACATGTATCAGGCTTTTTTGCATCAAGCTGGAATTGATGGGAGACAATACAATTTGACAGACTTTGAAAAAAAATTCTACATGTGAGACATATTTTTTTCTTTCTCATTTTTAAATAACAATTGGAAGTTAAATATTTGGGGATGGGGTAGTCAAAACTTCACCCTGAAAGATACGGCACTCTTCTACTTTATACCCAGAAACAAATATTGATTTCTTTAAGAATTAGCCCAAGTGGGGAAAAAAAATTGCTATAAATTGCTAAAGGAGTAAATCCTAACTGACCCCAAGGATCTTATCCTCTCCAGCTTGGTATGAAGTCTTCCAGTTCTATTGCACCTTAAAGGTTTTCATTTTCTGTCGTTGCTTTATATTGCTTAAAATAGCTCTTAAACATACAATATGTAAACATACAGGTACATATTTGAAATATTCAAAATGAATAATATTGTATGTAATAGCCCTTGCTCTCCATGAGCAGAAGATGTGAGGGTCTAGCAATATAGTCTATTGCAGCACTGAGAAAAAAAGTGTAATAATAGTGTTGCTTGTTCAGCAGCATTTTTGCAAAAAGCTCAGAATGATGTTGAAGTCAGAAGCCACCATGAAAACACTGTTTTGTCTTTTGATTGTTCCAGCTAACTTTTGTTTATGTCATGTCTCCTTTAGTTATAAATATTTTTACTTTTTTTCCTGTAGTCTTGGTGGTTCAAAAGCCAGTGGGATGATACAAAACTGTGAACTGAAATCTAATGTACTGCTTCGAACAAATCATCCAAACCATCAGAAAAATCAAATGTTTACTTCAAGTGCCTATGTATAGAGATCATAGCTTAGAATTTTTTAGCTCTTAGCCTAGTTGAAAGTTCTAGCAATTACAAAATATGGTCTGAGAAAATTTTATATAGTATATAAGTCTGTGTGTCATGCCCTCTTTATACCTGGAATGTACCATATAGTTGGGAAATGCTTCTCAGACAGTTTCACAGATGATTGGTTTTTTTTAAAGGACGGTGTGGTGGGAGGGGAAAGATAAAGGTTTAAATATACATTTAAGTATTTGAAAATAGATGTTATAATCTTATATCACAGGGTTGAATCTCCAAAAGTTGGCAGGAGAAACTTGTTGTTCGTACAAAAATTACTTTCATAATGCCCTCTGCACAAAAAAAAATTGTTTGCTGCAGTGTTTGTTATTATTTCTTTTCAGGCTGATCAACTGACTACTGTTCTCATTTTGTCATCTTATACATCTCATATATGGTTCAGAATATTGTTCTCTTCCCTTATGGAAATTTTTCACTTAGGTCACTCATTTGTAATTATTTCCATTGTGCTGCACAAATTTGCATGAAATGCAGCCTAAATAAAAGTAATGTTTATTCCATTACTTGCAAGGCATTGCTTTACACTAGGAGCTGGAGCATTCTCTACAGTAACTGTAACTACCCAAATGTGAACTCGAACTCAAGTGAATTAAGATTCTTGCAAAGCGCTGGCTACAGTATGAAACAACAGTAAGTGACAAGATTATGGCTGTCAGTAGGAACTGATGACTTCATACAACACACACTATTTAAGTAAATCTTTGGCAACATTCTGTGTTTTCCCAAATGTGCTTGGTATTTCACTGCCTTTGATACACTAGTGTTTTGACAGTGGCAGCTGGAAGAAAATGAAGAGACCAAATCTTATGCTGTAAGTACTGTTCAAATGCGTGAACTTGAACTACCAAACTCTGAAAAACACAGGATATTCTTGTAGCACTAAAGTACTTCAATAATTGATCTGGCATTTAGAACTGACTGAGAGAAATATTTCTATTGTTGGATATTCTCAGCTAAAAGGCAGAGAGAAGACTCGCAGCAAGAACCATCTTAGCATAGAATCAAGACTGCAAAAACACTTGAGCTCTCCCATGGGCATATGGAAGCCAGTTAGGTGATGCATCCTTTTCCTTGTCTAGTAGCACTCCCACTAAATTATCACCTATAAACTGATGTATAGATCAGATCATTGGAAAAGAATACAGTATTTGTTTCTAAATAGCATTAGTTCAAAAGATCTTTCTATCAGACAAATGATGCACTTGATGCTTTTTACTACGAACTTGAAAGGCAAGATGCTATGGCTCCAGGCTTAATATCTGTTACCTAGGATATAGGGGACTCTGGCACGCTGTTTTTAGCTTTAGCTAACTTACTGTTCCAGCAGGTTTTCTGGTGGAATTCTACATGAGATTGTTCTAATATTAAAATGATAAATACTTTGACTTAACTTAAAATATATTTACATTATACTGTATGTACTTATGTCAATGAAATCCATTTTTGTAGGCCTCTGGTATTTTTCTTCCAAACAGAAAAATGCTTTCATGGGTATCTGAATAGCAGTTTAAATAAAATGAAATATTTCACTTACTCTATACACTTTATTCACTGTGACAACCACTGCATTTCTATTTTATTGCACCAGACCTTTTCTAACCTCTATTCATCACATTATTGTTCAAAAATGAGTTTGTATATCTATAATATATACACATACACAATGTTTGTGCTATTTTTACACAGCGTTTAGTAACAAAGCCCATTCTTGTGGGCATCCAGATCTGTGAGCCCAAACTAGTACACATTTACAGCAAGCTTTATGGGATGCTTGTCTGACGAAATGGAAGGTTATTAAGATTCAAGGAAGCTTTCACTGGTCAGAAGCAGTGTACCTATCCTTCCTTACACAAACTGGCCCAGCTGTGGAACCCCCAACCCCACAGGCCACATCCACAGGATGCGAGAGGCAGCTGAGGGGATCCATCAAAGCCCCCCCAAAGTGCCCCCCAGAGTCATTCCTGAAGCCTTGCACCACAGGGCTGCACGTGATGCAACAAACCTGCAGTCTGTTGCAAGAGACAATGGCAAACTCCCCCCACCACCCCCACCACGAGGTGCCTGGGTTTTCCTACCTGGCCTGAGCATATATTAACCCCTTGGATTCTACGCTTTTCAGGGGGACCTTCACCACCATGAAGACCAGATGGAGAGGATCAATGGAACATTGTTGGGATCCACAGAGTAGTGATATTTTCCTTATTGTGTCTCTGTCACTCTCTTTCTGTACCCCACACCTATTTTCTATTTCTTTCTTTCTTTCACTCTCTCTCATACTTGCTATCAAATAAAACCCATACTATTGTCACTGGCATATGGTTTGCACCTTAATTTGTGCAGAGGCATTTCTAAGAACTTTAATAACTGGATCATAACACATGCCAATGTGATTTGTTTGGGTTTTGGTAACAGAAAAAATGCAGGACAGGAATGAGAACTAGTCATTCTACTGAAAAAATTATCTGCCTTTTTCTTGACTGAAGCCTACTGGTAAAGATTAATCATTTAATAATGGAAACCTGTATCAAGAGTGAATATCTATCCTATGGACACATATGAAAAACAGTTAAGCTATATCTCATAAGTCCCAAATATCTGCAATATTGATGTAATATCAAAAATAATGCTGATAGGTGTTTTTAATATATGCTTTGACAGCATTAGTAGGATGTTGTTTCTGAGACCTGGATGATATTTTTTCTTTCTTTTCTTAAGTGAATTGCCTGCTAATTAGATTATTTTAATGGTTAGCTGACACTCATTTTTCTTGCTAGATAAAAAGATGTAAAACTTGTTTCAAATAACAGAGAGAATAATTGCTTTAGCAAAAAAAAATTAATTCTAAACTTCTCTTTAGGGGCTAATGTGGAACAATAGATCTTTTACCTATAGGAAACCACAATAGTGCATAGGGACATCAGTCTATCTTTACTAACTGGCTGGAACATTAGGAGAGAGAGTTATTTACTTATGATCCCAGTGCCAGTAATAAATGTGTTAGGAAAACCTTCATGACTGTAAAGTGGTCACAGATCCTGAGAGTGCTCATTTCCCAAGTACCTTAACAAGCCAAACAATTGGAATTAAGATACCTTTCTGTTGGAGCCTACTTGCACTTTAGTCAAAATTAGTGTGATTTTAATAACTATATATCCTCTGGTGAATCTTTTATGTTATGTAATTTTTAATGCACTGGATTTGAACAGTCTTACAATTTCTTGATATTTAGTTCTTCTTGCTTCTCTTGGGAAGTAACGTATTTTCCTGTCAGTGAACTTTTCTCTATATATAGCCTGTCGATTCAGGGGGTGTTCTGGTGGGGTGCCACAACCTACCGGAAGTGTCTCCAGAAGAAAGCTGCTTGGCAAGTCACTACACTCACACACACACACACGCATACCGGACAGCTTCTTCGACAAGTCAACAGCAAAGAGATGGGAAGGGTCCTCATACAGAGTTCCATGACAGAGGTTTATTCAGCCACACGGGTGAAGGTTTCCATTGACGAAAAGATGCAGAACAATGGTGGGCGGGGGGGGGTGGTTTCCAGGGTTAAATATGGGGGCGGGGAAAGCATCAGGGACCAATAGTCTGAGGGCATGGGGGCGGTACATAGGCAGGACTAAGGTACAGGAGCCAGTGGCGACACTCTGAGGGAGTGGCAAAGGAACAAGGGCCAATAGGAGAGCGGGGAAGGGAGAAGTTTCTGGATCTGCGACATATAGGGTAGAGGGGGGCAGGGAGGCCACCTGGGGAAGCAGAACAGGGGTACATTAACATAGTGAAACAAAGCATCCTGGGAGAGGGCCTTTTCTGTCACCATAACTTGGGAAGGATTTTTATCCCTAGGGATAGTCCCACCATAGGGAAGGGAAAATTACTAATTATCAATTTTCCTAATTTTAAAAGGACGGAGTGTCCCTTAAAACTCCTTGCATTCAAAGATTTATATCTGCCATCATAAACTTTCAAAGCCTAAGCTATGGACAGATTTATCTCTTTTTTTGGCACTGTAACAATATCTGAGTGGTTTATCTTTAGAAATAATCTTAATTACTTGTCATGGCCAAACACTGCTTGATTCTTGAAAATTTGCACTTTGTTTCTATTCTTGTGGACTCTTTTTAAGTCAATGCTTATTCTGTTTTAGGCTCTCTGAGGCTTGGATTTCTTTGCCAAAGTTCAATTTCTTTTGCTATGGATGCAGCAATAGTCTCTACATTGTCTCTTAAACTTTCTAGTCCCCTCTTCATTAAGAGGGGAGACCAGGCCCCTTTTTGGGATAGGTTTGCTTCTTTGAGAGGATGTTTTCCATATCATCTCAAGTTTAGCAATAATGTACCAAGTATTTCTGTTGTACCTAATTTGAATTAACCATGAGGAAACCCAAAGACAGATGTGATGCATATATAGATGTCATACATAGTCATAAATTGTTTGTTTGTATGCTAAGATACACCTTCTCTCTGATTTCAGGACCATATAATACTGCAGCTTCTTTACATTAAGTTCGCTGTATTATCAGCCTTCTTATTTATTTGCTGTTTCATATACTGTTTATCACAAGAAATACAGAGGAAACAGCAGAATGTACATTAAAAATTGGCATTCTTTGTTAACTAATGAGTAACTGCTATGTGCTTACATTTTTAACAACTAACCCTTGCTCAAAGAGAGGTTAATTTTCAGGGTATGTATTAAATACAATGATTGATTGTGTAGAACACTATTCTTAGAAGGCTTCTTACTTAAGATTCAATTGAAGATATGTTTCAGCTAATTAGTGACCATATTGCTTGGTTATTTCCACTGTAAAATATATCCTTTCTGTATTGAATCCCACGAATCAATTTTTAGCTAAGGGATCTTAGCCTGTTCAAAGGAAAGCTGTTGACCTTGTTACAAATAGTTAGGCTGAGTCCAATTATTCAAATTTACCTGTGGTGCAATTAATTATTTCCTGAGGTTATAAAGTAACCAGAGAAGTATAAGTAAAATTTATTTTCCAGCAATTGATATTGATCTAAACTCATATATTTTCATACATTGCATTGTAATTACCCAGGCCTTGAAAGAATGTGAGTTGTAAATATCTTAAATGTTATTTAAAGATTTCTTAATTCATTGGATAATATTGAGTAGAAAAATTAATTTCTTGACACAGTTTATTTTTCTAATTATGTTCACCCTTGGAACCTGTAAATTATTATTTACTGTGTCCCAATTCTAAGTAATCAATTCCCCTAAGTGCTTAGAAAAATTTTGATTAAATCCGACTAAATGCTTGCAATGTAGAAAAAGATACATATCTAAATAATTTAGAGAAGCTGTTTCCAAGTTGTAAAATATTCAAGTGATTTAGGTGAGCTCTAGTATCCTGTAGCAGTTGATGGTGTTTTAATGTGACGGAAGAAGAGCGGAACCACATAATGCTACTGTAAGTGCACACACTATATCTGATCAACTATCCTAAATCCAATCTGGTTCTCCATTTTCCAGTCTGCTTTATTCCATTCCTTTGCTGCAGGTGCAAAATGAAAAGACTTCGCAGATGGCATTGATCTGTTATTTATCATACAATATTTTAAAGGAAAACACCCACTGAAAACTGGTGGTGGCTACTACTTTAAACTGTGTGACCACTCTGTAAAACACTAACTCATTTGTTCCAGAAGAGCTATATAATGAAATCGAAAATCTGAGGTTCAGGGATAGTAACCTACACCTGGAAAATGCCAATAAGGCAGATGAATTGTAATTAGGGTTTTAAACTCTGAGCTAATGGTGTATAAGAAAGTCATTTGTTCTCTACTAAAACTTTTTACTTTATCACCTTAATGGAATTGTTATAAACATGAAAAGTGCAAATCAGGAAGGTAGAACTATTTGTACTTTGTTGATAAAATATGCTCCTGTCTTTAAAAACAGTGCAAGCTGTCAAGTGGCAAATGCTGCCATTTGTCTCCTTATCACCTGGCTAATGATCCATGACAGAAATATCTGAGCTGAGTGATAACTGTACAGTGATATAATCAGGCATTATGGCACAGATTTTACACCAAGGGCTTCAGTCATGTTTTTTAGCCACTTTGCTGTTGAAGACTAACATTGAAAGGACTTTCCTGTCCAAATAAATTTGTCTGGGTGACAGAAACAATTTACAAAGCTCTAAATGTGTTGTTTGGCCTATTATTTGTAAGATCTAACTGTGGAATATTCAACATAAATAACATTCTGGAGGTTATCATTAGGAATGTGTCTGATTTAAACCTGCCTATAAAACTCCATGATCAATAGAGAGGGGTTTTCTCCCCACCATTCTATCAGGCAATAAAAGATTACCAGATATGGTTCATCATGATTTGATATGAGTCATCATGATTTCAAGATGCCTCTGGTACAATGTTTGCTTAGCTTTCTACCTAAATTCTTGTTGCCTCTCAGAAGCTAACAAAGTTTGTAATTAAATAGTTAATTGAAGAAGAGCAGACTCTGCCAGAGGATATGACTGTGATTGAATAGCCTTCTGTGCATGAACATTCTCATTGACCAAATGATTTTTTGAAAAAGAAAAAAAAAACAAAAAAGCCACACCAAGGACAAAAAAAGCACCCTCAAATCCCACCCAGACTTGTTTGTGTTTTTCTAGAATTTAACATTATAAACAGTATTTGCTAGCAGACTGTGAAATAGGCCCTTTTTAATGATAATCCTGGCAATCCAGCATCTCATCAGAAACAGCACTGGCAAGCTGCTTGTTCCTGAAGACAGCACTTACAAGGGGCATGTTTAAATATGCCAAGCAGACAAGCTTGACCCTTTCAGCCACAATGATTACATGTTCTCCTGAGATAATGCTAACAAGTGACTGAGTAAGAGAGGCCAGAAGAGAGAATCAATTTTGTGTTAATGAGTATGCAAGGCTATCAGGGAAGCAAGTGGCACACAATCGGTTAGGTTAAATACAATATTAATCTACTCACAGTGAAAAGAGTGATGCTGACCCTGTGAAACGCATTGCACAAGTTAATTTTTTTTATGTAAGTGTTCTTGTTTTCTATGTCTTAACCAATTTTGCTCTTGAAAGTTATAGTGTCCCTGAGTTATTCATTAATAATATTTGTCTTCCACACCTATCTTGGTGGAGCTTCTGCAGTCCCACAACATAATCTTTTATTGTGTGGACCAGTATGGCTGGACCAGAGATATTACTGTCAAGTTAGTTCATAAGTTAATAGCTTGGTTGAGAAACATCCCCTTTCAATAATGATGATAGATCAAGCCCCTTTGACCAGCTTCATTTGGACTACAGCTTTCTTGGACATTCACTCTTTCCTAGACAGTGTGAAGGAGATCTAGATGTTGTTGACTGGCATTCAGAAGTTGTGGGATAATTGAGCTTTTCACTTGCTTTATTGTAAAATACCTCAGAGTGCATTCATCTTGTTTGTGATCCCAGTTCAAATATTTGTAGTATTCTCAGAAGCAGTTATATTATTCCATTGTGACCACCCAGATGTATAAACAGTGTAGGTCCCGCTGGGTGAAGAGCAGGTTGTAGATCAGGCACATTGAGGGAGTACAGAATGGGGCTCTCTGCAAGGGATTCTGTTTCTTGATGTTTTCTGATGGTGTTTGCATGTCTCTAGTAGAAGATGGGAGACTACAACAAGGGATTTAGTGCATAAATAACACTTCTTGTTTCATTTGCTGTGCCAATCCCCACTCCAAACCTGGCCTGCATATTTTTCTTTGGCAGTGTTCAGTTTCTAAAAATAATCATAGGACCTGTCTGAACTGTTGACAGTGTGCTCTCACAGTTCACCTGCTTGAGTGGCTCATGGTTTCCTCGTAAGATGAGAAATAAGCCTGTTCTCACTAATCATTAGTTAGATCATTGAACTAGTTTGAAAATAAGGCAGTGGGAGATCCCAAGTCAGAATTATAATTTAGGAAAATTAAAATAAATGCAATAGTACAAGAACACTGACGGAGTCAGGATACAACCTGAACCCTGTTAGTCAGGGTGGTGGTAGCAGTCCAGATGAAGTATCCTGTAGAAGGGTCTGGTCTTCACCTGAAGGTCCAGTGGTAGCTCTTGTCCTCTGGGAATCCAGTAGGTAAGGGCTGCTTGTGCTGTTCCAAACCCCAGATTATATCCAGGCGGGAATGCTCGTCTCCTCCCCCCTGGGCGGAGCATCTCACAATAGGATGGTGTAATTCTATGAGTCATGCAGTGGGTCCTTGATTGCCCATTAAACAGACATAGCCTCCCCGGAGGGAGTTATCAAGGATGAGTCAGGGTAGGAGATAACAAACACTGCCCCACCTGCTTTAACAGCTTGTGAAGATGATAATAGAATACATACTATTGGTTACATCTTCCATTGTAACCTAGGACAATCATCTTTCATCTGTGATGAACTCTTATCACCTTGACTGAAGGGACAACGACTTGATTTAAGATCCAGAAACAGCTTTACAGCTTTGTGGGGTTTGGTGCTGTGCACATAATTCAAAAGTGCAGTCTCTGAATGCCAAGCAACCAACTGTTATTATCTCTCATAAACTGCCATAATTTGTCTTGCAGACATACCCCATTGTCTTTTAAATACACATTCATCTTAACAGAAGTTGCAATTATCACTGACTGTTTCCTGGGCTTGTAGCCTCAAACATGACTTTAGGACATGGTCTTGAAGAAGATCAGGGATAATGTTTCAGAGAGTGCAATGACAGCTTAACCATAATTCAGTTTTGTCCACATGTACTTTGTTCCCCTGCTATCAGTGCAGTTACTTTCAGCTGTGTTAAGCAAAATGATGCATTTAAAAGTTGTTTCATGTGCTTGATGTGTTTTGGTTTTTTTTTCCAAAACTTCTAGATATACGGAGCTATAGGGGAAACAACTTGTTAGTTGCTACGATCATTACAGAAGTTTAGAGAATTCTAGAAGAATTAATTTACTTGGAACTGTTTAGCTCAGTGTTCCAATCACAGATGGGAGATCTGACTGAATTTTGGCACTCTACCACTACTTTGCAGTGAAGTGGTCAGTAATCTCCCCTGGTGTCTATGAAGAGCAGAAGAGGTTCTCTGCCTATGTTTTGCGGAGTCACCAGTGAATATAATATGTGCTATTTAAAAAGAGCTATAAGGATAGAGAAACAATGAGGACAGAGATTCTGTTTAAATAAAGAACACAAATGGCACAAAGGGAAATCTTAGATGCTCTTCATCTAAGATTTGAGGTCAGTTAGCATGAAATACATTCTTCTCCCTACTGCTTCCTTTTCTGTGCCTTCTTAGGTCAATCAACAGTTGAGACATAATTCTCACAGTCTTCAGGCAAGTGTCAGCTGCACCTCTCCAACATTATGTACTTTATCATAAATGTTACCCTGGAGGCTTATTTAATCCTTTACAGCTGAGCAAACCAAGACCCTGTGGACCAAATATGAATTCAGTGTTACAGCTTTTCCTCTGAGTCAGAAACCTTCCCTCTATGCTGCTGATGTAGCTGTTTTCTAAATTTAACTAGGGTGGTTTCAATAACTGAGTAAGTCCATCTAAAAATATCTCCTGGTCCTAGTTTCTAATCTACTACTTAGTAGATCTGTATATAAATTTATTTCATTGTTTTGAGGGAGCAAAGAGAATTAGGGAAATGGAGCAGCTGGAGAACAGCACACAGGACAAGTAATGGAGAGAAAAAAAGCTCTAGAAATAACTTTTAAACTATTATGCTATAATTACTGGTTAGTACATTACCCTCAGCCACTTTTCTTTAAAGAAATGGGAAAAACCTGTTTAATGTTTGTATGGATGTAGCAGTCTTAGTGCAGTCTCTAGTGTTGACTGTTGTACTGTGTGAATTGGTTTTGAAGCTGATTATGGTGCTTTGAGACCTCTAGTATATGGATAGGATCTAAGGTCATTTGCTGTAATATAAGAGTATTTCCCAGACTTTACACTTTATCACTTTGGCTAAAACAGAAGCAAATAGTTACTTCATGCTTTGGAAATTTATCTTTAAATTTAAAGTTAATGATTTGTAATAATTTATATGTCATAATAATTTATATCATAATAAAGAATAGGATGGGTTAATGGGGAAAGTGACTGTCTATGCTTGTTCTCAACACACCTTCACACCAACAAAATAATATTGTGGCTAGTTACAATAGGAAGAGTTAAAATGCAGGTAATCCATGGAGTTGGTTTAACAGTTTGAAAATTGCCTTCTTTCAGGAGTGAAAATGTAGAAATGCAAATAGCACAAGCCTTACCAAGAAAATTGCTTTCTCTTGGCCATTAAGAGCCAGCTCAGGTACACCACCCCCACACTTCCTCTCTCTTATGCACATAAGTGTTAGGGATTTCATCTCATGACAGTTGCATTTATCACAGCCTTGAAATCTAGATTGCATGATTAATGCATCTTGAGCTAGCAGTAGAAGGGGTTTCTCTCTAACTGAGAAGGTTCAGTACCTCTGCATACTCACTGAATGGTAGCAAGCTTTGTACTTCTGTCACTGGTGGTGGAGGTCAGATATACTTTCATTAATGTTTTCATCATGTTTTTGGTCACAGAAACCAAAGATGATTGAATTTAACCCTAAATAAAGAAAGCCTATATATTAGGCACCGTAATATTATTTCTTTAAAAGCTTCAATGCGGAAATAAAAAGTAGTTACAGATGTCTAAGCATCCTAAATTGCATTTTTTGTATTACAGAGCTTTTTTCAAACATAAAAATTTAAAAACTTTAGTTAAATTACTGCTGAAAGATAACTTTTTTATAACTAAACTTATTGCTAATAGCTTTTTTCCTTCATTATAAATAATTTTAAACAAAGGGTATTTTCAACATTAAATGTTTGAAAACTCTTATTAAACTAAGTTCAGCTCTAATTTTTCCTTCCTTTTTTTGGCTTATACTGTAGTTATGCTTTTAAGTACCTGGCAACAATCCTGATATTCACATTCTTACTCTTTCACTTTGTCTCTCCAGTTAATCCAATCAGTAGAAAAATCCATTACTCTTCATTTCAAGTATTATCATTTCAGGAGACAACCTAAACTAGAGAACTTCAAATACTTCTATAGCCTTAATCTGTGAAAGAATTATATTCCCTGGCTATCCAAATCTTTGTTCACATTTCCCATATTATGTGGCAAAAGGGATGCTGTGCCCCTGCCTTAATTCTTATTCACAGCTAAGAAGTTAATGAAGGTGTATTTTGGGTACAAATGTGCCATAAAACTGGGGTTTGGGGGTGTCTGTTTCAAAACTATCAGACAGGAGATTTAAAGCTGCAAAAAGTGTATAAATTAAGAATAGAGCTGACTGAAATGTGGAACTTGTAGATAGGCAAAACACTTTTTTGCACAAGTGGATTCAATTCTGATTTGAAACATACAATGAAAAAAAAAAGCCTTTCATCAAACACTCTCTTTAGTAAAAGACCTATGGTACTTTCCAGGTAAAATGTGGTGCCTTGCAGGTGGTTGCTAGAACTGAAGAGCCTTCAGCCAATTTTATTAGGACCTATAATAAGTAGCTATGTTGAGACTAACTAGCCTTTGATATCTATTTGTTGTATGTAGTCAAAGCCATTCATTTTGCCCCTCTATTTTCAACTATTGCCTTGTTCCGTGGAAATACTAGCTGAATTAAAGGTACTCCTGTGGTACATTTTACATTAATCACCGTTCTCAGATATTTTGTAACTCTCTTGACAAAAATAATATTGCATGCAGAACATCATATTTTTGTTGGAGTGCATCTGTAAGAGACGTATCATGCAGAAAATGGGCAAGATAATTATTCAGGTCTAATTGGCAGCAGTTAATCCCTAGATGAAACACTGAGATTTTACTTTTCATCCAAAGTTTTAATATGCAATTGAATTTACAATAAAACAACATAAATTAAAGATGGAAGACAGATTCTATGAAGAAATTTGAGTTCACATATGCTCTAAGAATGATCAAAGTCACTGATATTGCAAGCCCACTATCATTTGCTATCACTAGGTAGCTTTAAAAAAGGGGAAAGAGATAGTGATGCAGTAAAGTGAACCATCAGGATGCCTATTCTGCTCATGAATAATCATAGGAAGCTATCTGGGTGTTGATCATCCCTCTGAAATGGACAATTGCATCAGAGTAAATTCCTAAAATATGAATTTGATCATTTGTGTAAAAAAAAAAAAGTCATCCTGCCCTTGGAAACCAGGCTAAAAAATAAATAAAAAGAAAAAAATCTTTGCACTTGAGTTCCTGTGAAGGAAGAATGAACCCAATGTAAAAGATTTGAGAGAAAGGAGAAAGAGAGAAGTGCCAGTCATGTTCATTCTTTGCACATCAGATTTCTAAACTAATCTTTGAAGCAACTTTGCTTTTATTCTTTCTGACTTAAGCTAATGGGATGAAAATAGCTTCAGAATATACCATTTCTTTTCCAATTTCATATAGTCACAAATCCTTTACTAGACAGCCATGACCTTCAACGCTCCAATAAATATTTTTTGTCTTTTAAATTTGCCTTACAGCAGATACTTAGTTTGGTGTCACTCACCACTACATACAGCATGATGATTAGCTCTTAATTAGCTAATACAGGAATATGCAGAATGGTACTCATTTGAATTAAGATGCTGACCTTTTTCAGCCTACCTGGAAGGGCAGTTTTGGTTGTCTGTTACTTGTCACCCAAATACAATTCTTATTTGGAAAAGTAGATCAAAAGCAGAGATTCAAACGGAGGTAGTTTGTTGGGAAGGTTTGTTTGGTTTTTTCCTAAAAGAAGTGACAGTGCAAGTTGCCTAGAGATAATCATCTGGAGCTGGTGGGGGTGGGGTTTTTTTTCCCTAGTATTCCCAGTGGAATTTTGGGATGGGGGGTTTTTTCCCAGTGAGTGGAATTGTCCCAGTTGAGTGACCACATATCCCAGCCTCTTACTGCTCTGGGCTGCCAAGCAGGGTGTTCTCAGTTGGGCTTCTCTGAAACTCAGACCCTTCTCTTCTGCTGGTTTTAGGGGAGACCAGAAACTGTTTCCCAAAACAAATCCTTAGTCTTTTTATTCAGAAGTAATATTCTGAGCAGTAATCCAATGACAGTGAAGACAAGTCCCTGTGCTTGTTCTGGCACAGCCATCGATGCCATCAAAGCCAGGGGCAATGCAAATGAACTGGAATAGGTGGTTCTGCCTGTTTAAAATTCAACAACAGGGAGTCTTTCAAAAGTCGAGTACTGGAGGAATGTAAGTCAAAAAGTTCTGAACTTCTGGCACATCCCATAAATTTCTTTAACCAACAACAAGCAAGGCACAGAGAATGGCTTTTCACTAGGCTGAAAGGATTATCCTTGGGGAATAATCCTTGGGGAATATCCTTGGGGAAGGGGACTGTTTCTTCAAGGTCTTCATTAGAACGTGCAGTTGTTCTCAATTCTACCACCTCTATGTGTTTAGCATAAATGATTGTGCTTTGTTAATATTTCTCTATTGTGCCACACACATCTAAAAATCAAAAAATAATCCTTTCTAGAGGCCTGACCCTAACCCTAACCCTTTCCTTCAGAATATTGTCTTAGGGTTTATATCAAATGTGAAGCAATCCTCAATTCTCTCTTGCTTTCATGTTCTGTAATGACTGTTTAATTTCAATGAGAGGTATATTCTGATTGCAAGTATACAGTAAACACTGAAACCTCATATTCCAGCAGCATTTTTGTCAGCCTCTAGAGGGATATAGCTTTCAGGAATTAGACTGGCTTAACTGCTTTAGTAAAACTTGGTTTATATCTCCTAAATAGGTAATGGTCATTCAAATCACTTGCAGAAGTATTTTGTGTGTTGTAGGCAATAGCATGGAGTGCAGACAGACCCATTTGGCCAATTATAAAATGCAAATGCATTCATTCATTTTTTGCATAAGTAAACAGAATTTGTGGGCTGAGGAGCATAGAGTTTGCATTGATGTTATTTGATTAAGTATTTTTTTTTAAATCAGCAGATACCCCTTGCTTTGCTGCACTGGAGAAAAAATAAGAAATGTGGAAGATCTGTGCAAAATAATTCCAAAGAAAGTGTGCAAATGCTTCAAGCTGTTCATGAGCTGGTTTTTAGTGCACTTTGAGATGCTGTATGAATAACAAGATTGATTTAGGCCCTAGTCTTCAGACAACAGCAGAGGCCATGCTGTGTTTATTGCCACATTACAGTAATCAAAGCACAATTACACGGGCTGAGAATAACAGAGGATCCCACTGCCTACTGAGTAGAGCCAAATGCTGGGAGCATACTAAAGGGATTGCCCAGAAATGTCTGGGAGGTGAAAAAATGTGTATTAACACTAGACATGCATGTATTGGATCTAGAACCCTGTCCATCCTTGTCCTTCTAAGTTGTCTATTAGGAAAATGCAACTAAATATTTCTATAATAGGAGTGAAGAATCGGAAGGAAAGCAAGGGATCACTTTAATTTCCCTTGTGAACCAAATTCTTCAGTTAAAAATAACTGCCTTTCAAATAATATGTTCCATCTGAGAAGAACTTTAGGACTGACAAAGCCTCTGAATAATGCTGTCTAAGGTGAAATCTCTTTCTTTGTGTTCTGCCAAGACAGTAATGTTCTGTATTGTCACTGGTTTCATTTAAAAAAAGAAGTAGTGCCCAAATACTCTGTCCCCTGAACGCAGAAGCAAGTTAAAAATACTTTATATATTGCTACCAGTTAGAAAATATCACATAATACTTCCCTATTATTGCCAAAATATTAAATGACAGTGGCATACAAGCCAGTTCTCTAGGACTGTTTTGCCTTGATAAGCAAACAGGATTTTACCTGTAAGTTCCTGAATGCCTAATCCTTCCTATTATTCATCATACTTTCTGTGTTAGGGATAAAAAAGGAGAAATGTGTCCTATTTGTATTCAAAACACAAATTGCAGTACATAATTAGTAAAGTTCACTAATACTGATTATCTTAAATAGCTGTCATGGAACAGAGTGTGTAGTCATCTAAATCTCTGATGCCAGATTCTGGGGTTGTTTTTTACATTCTTCCAGGCAACGAGGTTGTAGGTAACCTATTCAAACTGGGGAACCTTGTCAGCAGGTGCTTGGATGAGAAGTTATGCAGCATAAGGACATTATTTCAACATTATTAGAACATGAATACCTCTTTGTCTAGGATTTATCTAGCTCCTCAAAAAATAAAAAGTTTTTGCAGAAAGGAGCAGGGACATAATTTCTTGGGCCACAGTGGATGGCAGGGTCCATCTTCCTTGCTCTTACTGGTTCAAGAAAAGGATGAAACAGCAGAGAAAAGGAAGATAAAAATATACAAGAAAAAATCAGGTAATTGACCAGGGTTTGTTTTTATTTGTTAGAGATGTTTGGCTTGGAAAACATTTATTTAATTATGATTTCTGGATTGGTTTGTAGTCTAGACTTCTACTAAGGGATTTTCCCATTGTAGCAGATTTTTTGCCTGCTCTTTTGTTCTGTCATCCTCATTGGTTCGTCCCTTCCAGCCCTCTCTAGAGTGCCTAATTTAGATTCAGGATGTACACAGATGCTGTATAGATGAGCAGATGTAGGAAATGCTCAACAAACAGCAGAATTGCTCCAGTGTTTCAGTCAATGGTAGCAAAATCAACAGCTCCTTAGTAAGGCAGGGAGAGTTCACAGCAGCAAAAAAGAGAGAAATTCATTTGGTTGTGGAGGACATGCTCCCTTCCACATTTTGAGGGTAATGTCTGACATTTCATCATCTTGACTTGGTTGCATCTCATGATTCTGTACATCCCTGCACAGGCACAGAGATGTAATCAGCAGATTCTCAGTTTTGTTTGTTTCTATATGAGTGTGTCTCACCAAAATCTAGCAGAGGAATACAGGATGTTTCACATGTGATTCTATGGAGCTTTGTTTTAATTATGGCACATAAAAACTTCTCCTTTGTAATGTTATACAGATTGATTTCAAAAATAGGTGGTGACAGATAAAAGGGTGGGCTAATTTCTGTTGACTAGAATATTTTTCCAGTCTAGAAAAGAGGTATATTAATTAGGCCAAATTTTGCTTACTATTACAATAGTATTTTATCAGTTTTTAACATTGTCGCTGACATTACACATCTCTCAGTAGTAGCTCTACAGATGGAAAGATTACTATAAGGGGAATAATGAAAGGGCGGGACAAGACCTTCATAGATGTCATAAATATATTTCTAATGAAATCCATTCTTTCTGGGCACAAAAAATTGTTTGAGGAGGGGAGAGAAAGGAGAAATTGGTAACATTCATGATTTTATTCCTTAAAGCATATGCTTAGCCCTCTGTAAGCAGTGCATTCAGCTGGAGACTCATAGGAATTTCACAGTGATTGATTGCTTTTGAAAGTCGTAAGCCAAATCAAACCAGACAGTTATGCATTGACAACACATTAGGCAGGGAAAGTCTGAATTTTTATTGTGTAAATTTCAAACAAAGCAAGTAAATCTGCTCCTGGTTTCATGCTAATAAAAATAGTCTGTGCTATGGGATGTCTGCATTTTGAATTTTTGTAGGGTTTGTTTTTTTTTTTTTTAAGGTATCTAGCTAGTGGTTTTGGTAATTCGTGCCAATGAAAATTACTTTTTTTCTAAAGTTTTGAAATCATGAAGCAGTAGCTATTATGTGGTATCTGCTTTGAAATTTTAGTGTATCATGCTGTACTACAGTGCACTCTAATTTTGTTTATAGCATTTGATTATCATGTCAATTTACATCCAGGGTGGAAGAAATTGGCTGGATATCAAACAATAAATTTTAATAGGTTCACCATCTGCATCATTTGGTATAGCATTCACTGATTTTTGTCCTGGTGTGGCAAACAAGTTATCATTCTTTAGGCACTGCTGATCTTCAGTTCTGCATGACTGAGCTAACTGCATGTTGCTCAGTCCCTGATGTCTGATGCACACATTATAACAACGTCTCAGAGGCAGACATGACAAGAAATACCAAAATGGCACAGGTGTATTTTGCAAGTGCTGCCATTTCCAGAATCTTTGCTGTGTTCAGAAGTGGTAGGAAAGAATGTATATCAAGAACCAGATCACCATTACTAGTGGTATTTAGGGCTTTGCACAGACTGAAAAATGTGGAGAGGTAATAGAAATTGTGCATCATGATCAATAAAGCTAAGAAAATGGATTGAATTTTAGTGCCTGAGTCAGATTGTCTCACACTTTAAGGCTAGGAACAAGCACAGTTTGTGAGAGTTGAGCAAAAAGCACTCCTTGGCAGTGAAGTGTGGTCTGAAATCCCTGATGCCCTGCAAGGTGCTGGACCCCAAAGCCAGGGTTTGAAGGCAGCCATGGCAGACAATATCAGCACTGTCTGATACTGTGTCTGTACCAGGGATCTCAAGAATCTCCCTGTGCAGGATGTTTTTTGTCTGTTCTGCACCAGTTCTGGTAACTTGGTCCTGCCTGTAGGCCCTCTGGGGTCCTTGCAGGATGTTGATGCCAACAAACTGAAACAAGGGAAGAATCAGCATCTCTTAGGTACAATTTGAAAGTACATTTCTATCTACTGCCCATGGCCAGCTGTCATCTTGCGGCTTTCCTTTGTTTGCTGTCAAAGGGGGAGTGCATAGGCTCCTGGAGAAAAAAAATCATTCAACAGCCTGAACTGTAAACCTGTTTATCCAGACTGAAGTTACTCATTTCTTTTAGATAACCCAGCACTGCAAAGACAAAAGCTGTATGTTTACAAGTCATACAGTTATCTACAGTGCTTTTCTTTGTTCTTAAATAGATGTTGTAAATTCCAACTGAGATTCAGTGAAAGGGTTAGGTTTTGATCTTGTAGCACTGGAGTCAAGTGCAAAGAATTTCACGATTAATGCTGTTGAATAGTTTCTTCATGTTAATGGAGAATAATAATAGCATAAGTCATTCTCCTAACAAAGGTTTTTGAGTGGCATAGACATATACAACATCAAGGAATCTGCCACAGTTTGATATTATTCACTAAGATCAGTGTTATTTGTTTCAAGCAGGCACATAAAGAGGTGAGATCCAATTTTTTTTCAGTTAGATGAGAAATAAACCTTCATTAAAACTTTTTTTATACACAATCTCATATCATTATATAAAGAGACAAATTCTGCCAGTAGCTTACACCTATCAGTTTTCATAAGGTCTAGAGCCCTCGTAGATTCTTCATGGTATAAATATATTCCACTGTCATCACAACACCTTGATTGCAAGTTCTTGATAATTAAAAAGTTGAGTGAGCCTGGTCCTGTTAATGCCAAAAATCTAGCAAAAGGATTGAATATTTTGCTAGATTTTAAGCTTCTAGTCCTTCCTTTTCTCCCCTGCTTTTTCATACACTGTTCAAAAGCAGTATTAGGCAGTAATTACTGTCATTTGCCGTGAGAGGCAGGGAAGGGGAGCAGATAAAATCAAGCATGGACATGGCAACAATTTGTTTTCATTATGCTGATGACTGCAATTCAGTTTCTGTTGCATGGTCCCCTTGCTTTTACCTTAACTCCTTTGGTTCAGTTTTGAAATAAGAATATGGGGGATATATATTTTTTAAACTGTGGGGTTTTTCTTCCACACCATGTTTTGGATTAAGTCTTTTTAGTATGGCTACTAAAGATGAATTGGAGGATCTTATGCAAGCTGCTAAATTGTAAATTTTTTCTTTTAAATACTATTTATACTGTGGAAACATGTAGAAGAACCAGCTATTCCCTTTCTGCCCACAGTGCTAGGTAAAAAAACCAAAAACCTGTCCGAGCTTACAAATGCTTAATAAAAATTCTTCATGAGGAAGATATAAAACTGGTTTCATATATAAACTGGAATCCTTTAATTGTACTAATAAGGCCATAATCATGATATTTTCTTAGTTAAGAGTGTATGAGAGAGACCTTGGAAAAGAGCTGCTTCTGAAATGCTATATATCCATGATGCTTTTAGAAATAGGAAAATTACAGTTAGCACTCTAAAAATGGCTCAGTTTTGTCAGGCTGGGAAACTTTTTCCACCATTGTTACTTACATTAATTGGACAAACAATGCTAATCAGTTTTGGCTTCTGGATTCTGCATAAAATATTCTATCTTAGACACCTCACCAGTGCTGACTACCGTTTTTTAACTTTGGAAAAGTAATTGCTGCTCCTGGCACTGTTTCCCCGGGGCTAGGTTCCTGCATTTAAATTACTGACCTGCCTAACTGTTGATGGCAGATACTTGCAGGCAGGCAATATTAGCAGTTCAGTTGCTGAGTACCCTTCTGATACCATTATTTTTATAGGGATTGGAAAAATTCATCAATTAATTTTATGTAAATAAGGTCTAGTTGGTATGTTCTGCAAAATTAATGTTCTCCCATTATCAGATTGGAATTATTGCTTAGATCTTTAAAATCTATCCCATTCAATGAAAGGAGGAGTGTAAGAGAATGGCAATCTTGGTGAATTTATGTGCTTCATGTAACTTGAAAACATTTTACATGAGTATTTCACATATCCGTGTTTCTTCCTATCTGAGGTGTATTTTTTTATACATAAGGAATTTTTAGTTTCTTGCATCAACTGACACAAAATTCCAGAAGATTATACTCTCTCATTTCTGTACAGGATATTATCATTCTTTACAATTTTTCACAAACTTCAGCTTTCAAAAATCCCATGGAATAAGCAGAACAATATAAAATTTGATAAAATGACCATTGCAAGTGTGTTGTAACCTCCACCTCAGTGTGATTCTCTTCTGTGTTTTATGTCACAAACATGTGTCTCTCCTTAGACTGAGAGACTCCACAAAAATAAAACTGCTCAGAGGTTTCTCTCTGGCAGAATAAGCAATGACATCTATTTGACAGTCAGCTGCTGTGCACTGTGATTAAGAGAAAATGCTCATTTCTCATGAGGATGTTGATTATTCCCTAACTTTAGCTCAAATGCCTAGTTGGTGATTATATTCTAATGTGCTAAAATGCTTTTTCCCAGGATTTCTGTATTTAGAAATAGTGGCTAGGATAGAGGAAAAAAGGCTTGTATGTTTTTTATAGCAGTTAGTTGTGGTTCTTTACAAAGACACGAGTGGGAGTTCTTTGGCATTGAATAGCAATTCTTATCAACATAACCTAGTCCTGCCATACTTTGCTGATTTACTCTTTGTTTGCACTGATAATTTTTTGCAAGGCATCTTGCAAAGAGAAGGAAAGTATAAGAGAAGGAAAATATAATTGTGTAATGTAAGAGAGTGCCACCAGTGTGAAATACTGATCAGAGGGGCATAGAAACATGCACTTATAGGTGGTAAAAGACCAGGGAAATAGTACCAACCACATGACAATACTTTCAGAAGGGTTGTAAGGGTTCTGGCTGAAAGTAAACAAGGGTGAAATACCAGTTTATAGTCCTATGGTCAAAGCGAATGTAACAAGCGTGTGTAGGATTGCTCACCCTTGTGGAGCCAGAGAAGTCTTTCACAAATCTCCAGCAAAACTGACTCACATCAAAACCAGTGATTAACACAGGTACTTTTTGTTGTGTTTAGTTGAATGAAATGTTCTTACTCTTTTCTAGATCTGCAAAGAATTTTAAGAAAAATATTTTCTATAAATAAAAGTTCATTGCAGTGATATAGGGCAGATGTACATACGTTTTCAGGTAAAAGAAACCAAGTGAAACATGAAAGTGGCTCAAAACTGAAGTAAGCATGTTCAATACATTCCTTGGAGAAGTGGGGGAGAAAGATGAGGCAGGATCAACATTCACATTGCAACTTCTGCTGTAGTTCTGAGCTGCAAGTGCAGTGCTGACTTTGAGATGAGTGGATAGATCTCCCTCTCTCCCTCTCTTAGGCTAGAAAATGTCATTCTGCTAAATGGTCAAGACAATATATCTGTTAAAAATTTTTTTCAGAATAACTTTGTCCACTCAAAAAACATGGTGGGCTGGTGTTTTGTGTGGTTTTGTTTGGGGTTTTTTATGAAATGGCAACTGAGAGAGAGAAGCTGTTTTGTTCAAGAAGTCTACCAAAGAAAAGGTTTTGTGAGGAATAGAATTAGGTCAGGAAGCTGGCACATGATTGCTATAACTATATATTGCTGTGTAGTTCTTTCATCTGGGAGATGCTAAATTGGAAATAAATGAACTCTTATTGCTGTAGTTGAGGGATATTTGGGAGTGGGGGGCATACCTGACAGGTTTTTTTCTCCTTCTGGTAGGCTGGAAATGAGCAATATCTGCCAACCAGATGAAAACAGAAGGAATAAAGTCTAATATTACCAATTTGAAAGGACTTCTGCACTTCAGAAGCAACGGCTGGTTTGTGTACTTTGTGGTAAAAGGGGGAGCAATTGCAACTTGAGACAAATGAAATTCAAATTCAAGCCTCCCTGCGCTAAAAGCTCCCAAGCCCAGCACAATGTTCCCTGTGAGTCCCATGCTGTGCTTTAAAGCTTGTTCTGTGTTTCAGAATGACTGGTTTTCTGCGTATTATCTCTTAATCTTGGGAAGAGTTTGAGTACAGCAGGAAGAGAAAGAGGAGTCATTTTGGTTTGACACATTTGGAAATGAAACTGATATTGAGGCAGATCACAAAAATAAAGATAGCAGAACATTCAGGGCACCTCTGCTATGTTTTGTATATTTACAAAGTTGTGGAAAAGTCCTAAGACCAATAAAATGCCACAAAAAATTAAAAACTCAAGATACCACTATTGCAAGTGGTGAAATCACTGTTTTGGAAATGCATCTTAAAAATCAACCTATGTTGTCTGTTTCCAGTAAATGATTACTGCTGAACTTTGGAAGATTCTTCTGCCTTTACTGTAACAGCTTATACCTATTCCAGAAGGGTAGGCAGTGAATCTAAGCACTCTGAAGGTGAGGGATCCTGACTTGCCTGGCTATAGTACTACCTGTGGAACTTTATTGAATCAAGCTGTTAAGAACTCATGCTTTTTGTTCTGTAGATTTCTGGTTTGAGAGATCAGAGCCACCATTTCGTTTTGGAATGCTGTTGGGCATATCACAGATATTATGCCAGTGTAATCTGTCCCCATGGTATTCTTAAACATGTTATGAAAACCGTTCAGCAGTGCTATCACACACAGCAATAGAACAAAATTAAATTAAAGCATGTTTTCACATGTTTGTTTCCAAATATGCATTTCCCTCAGGAAATTGTGTATGGCTGACTGTTGCTTAATTCCACAAAAATATATTTGTGGAAACAACTGGAACAACAACTGGAACATTTGTGGTGGGTTGAACCCAAGTTCATGGACAGTCATTTAGACAGTCATTTAGACCAATAATGCATCTCAAAATTTACATATTTAAACCGCATGGAGACGCGGGAACTTCCCTCTTTTGTTTGAGCTCTCCCGCAAGGAGGCGGGGGATAATGGGCCCTGGGTTCTGTCTCTTGGTGTGTTGGAGTGGCCCCAGGCCTCTCCCTCCCCCAGCACCGGGGCACAGGCTTCCCGGGGTGCTGTGGGAGAAGCCCCTCAGAGCCGTGGGCAGATAAGAAACAACCACAAGCTGCTGCATAGCCAAGACCACCCGGGGCAGCTTCTGAAGACTGGCAGGCTCCCCTTCCCCTCTGCGTGGCCCCACGCAGACCCAGCGGGAGCCGACAGAGTTTTCTGCAACCAACGCAGCCTATATCGAACTGAAAAAACCACCAAGCAGCCAGCCACATAAAGGGAAAGAGGCTTTTCTACAACATAAAGCCGAGGAAAATTAGTTCTTCAACATGGAGGATTCAAGGTCAGAGAGAAAGAGAAAGTAAGTCATGTGAGAGGAAGCTGAAAATGGCAACAGGAAAAGAGGGCGGAGTTGCACCCAGCGCGAAGCTTAAAAATACTTCTTGCAGGCCATGGTAAAAACTGTAATATCATAAACTGTTCTTTTTTCTTTAATCCATTTAAAAAGACACGGGGAATGAGAATTCTGTGTACAGCCTGCGGAAAAAGAAAAGTGGCCACGCCAGGTCACCTAGCAGCTGTAAGAGACTTTTAGAGATTTTGTGAAGACAGCCATTGCTTTTCAGGCTGGAATTTGCTTATCCTTAAAAAAAGAAGCACCCTGTGTGTGGCCCATGCTGGCAGTTGTGAGAAGACTGCAAGATTCATGGGAGAGATGTTTCTCACGGCAGCAGAATTCCAGGCAGGTCTGTTGCTTTTTGGCAGTGTGGAAACCATGTGAAGCAAAAGAAACCTTTTTTCCTTAAATAGTAGAGAGACTTTTAGGAACTGTAATACTGACCAAAATCATAGTTTGTTATCCTTTGTGCGAGTTAGGTAAAAGAGGGAGGTGCTGGAGGAAAGGGGGTCTTTGCTTTAATTTCTTATTATTTCTTTTTACTTTTAATTCTGTTAGTAATAAACTTTTTCATATTCTTTAAAGTTTTAAGCCTGCTTTGCATTTCTCCAAATTCTTATCTCACAGAAGGTAAAAGATATGAACAAAACCACTACAACATGTTACTCAAACTTGCTGTAGGTAACCAAAATAATGGTAAGACATGAATATTAAGATAACATTGTGGTGGGTTTTTTTTAATCAGATGGGCAGTAGAGGTTATGGGAAAGAGTGAGCCAGAAAAATCAGTGGTATACTATGGATAGATAAAATACTATCTTGTTTTCTTGTATGAAACAAATTTGCTGTGTGCCATAACAGTGTAACTGAACACTTTTCCATGATCCATTAAAAATATTAGACAAGAAATAAGGGATAAAAAGAAAACAAGAATGATTAAGAATGAATTGCACTTAAGGAAATCTGGCTAGATTTCCATGTCATTTTCTGCAACTATAAAGTTATGGTTTAAAAACAAAACAAAACAAAAAGTTATAGCAGACTGTCGGATTAATAAATTGCAATCAATTGCAATGTCTAATTATCTCCTTAGGAGGTTTGAAGAGATAGTAATGGATGAAGCGTGCTTTTCTCTCAGCATGAGGGGAGCTGACTAGAACAGCTTCAAGCCTTAAAATAAACAAAACTTTGCTACAAGTGAGAAAAGGACCAAAGTCTTGAATAAAAAATGTGCAGCTGATTTTCTTGTTTTAATCAGGCGAAGCCAAGAGTGTGATGTTTGTGTACAGGTAACTGAAACAGTGGTTTAGAGAAAAGTGTCTTCAAAATTCTCACAAAATCNTTTGACATATGCAGTAAGTGGTTTCTAGTTCCCTGTGGTATAGATGGAACTGCTAAAGGAGTCTAAGTTCATAGGCCAAGAGAAAATGTCATCAGGTTTTTAAGGGCATTCATTGTATGCTTACTCTATAGGAAAAGATATCAAAATTTATCCTCCTTTGTTAAATAAAATTGGCTTTCCCAAGTCTTCCTCCCAACACACCAAAAAGGGAATTTCTGAGCTTGAAAATAAAACCCCACTTTAGCTTCTCCTGTTTGGTTTAAATTTATCTGGTTTGTTTTGGCTTTTTTAGTAGCTTGGGAGTAGATGTGGGCAGGTCTCCTGTGACTCACACTCATTTGCAAACAGACAAAACAGAAGTATCTGAGAGTTCCTTGGTACAGCAGTCCATGAAGCAGCTGCTGAAGGCTGCTGTTGAACGGGATGTGTCTTGTCAGGCTTCTGTATGCAACAGAGTTCAGTGAGATACAACATATGAGTTTGGAAAAGGAAGGACTAAGAGGCTTATAAAATATAAGAGAAATCAGGGATGTTAGAAGAGGGAAAAGGCAGGTTAGGAGGTTTGTAAAGGTGGTAAAATTATGTGCTCAGTCAGAAGAGGAATGGGAAGAGGAGAGAAGCAACACTGTGAGTAAATGAAACGGTGTGCTCAGCTGTAGGCAGATTTGTTTTCTGCACGTCAAGATTTGATGGAGTTAGAAAAAGTGCAAAGAAAGGCAGCCGAAATGTGAAAGGATGTGGACACTCTCATAAGGAAACTAAAAAAAAAAACAGCTGGGACTCCGCAATCTGGAGAAAAAAAAGGCTAAAATAGGGGACACAGCCAAGGTTTACAAAATCATGAAAATAAAGTGAATGGAAAACTGATGTTCATCAAATCCCTTGGTGGCAGAACAAACATGGATTGGTTGGACTGGTGGGAGGTTGGTTTAAGACAAAGGATGTACTTTTTATTAAGATGTTTATGAATTTAATGGAATTTGTTGCCACAACAGGCTGAGGTGAGAGCTGAACAGTATCGGCAAAGAGTAGAAGGAATTGGACACATTTCTTCTGTAAAAGGACTAAATTTTTAATTGCTCATTAAAGGGAACCTTGCAGCAATGTGTGCTCTAGTTCCACTAACACAGTGGGATGGGGTGCAAGGGAACAGCAAGGGGACTGTACAAAAAGGAAAATCCTGTTTGTTCTCAATACTGTCTTGTATGGCACTGTCCAGAGCAGAACACAACACCGAGTAATATCTTACTCAATAGGCCATTCCTTATGCTCCTATGTAAGAAAATGTGTTTTAATTTCTCAAAAAAGGTTACCAGGAACTGTGAATGCTTTCTTGCCTAGTTAACCTTGAATGAGAACATATATTGTGACACACGTTCTCCTTTACAGCAGAGCCTGGACGCTGGATCTGTTTCAGATTTTTTCTTTCAGTTCAAGTAACTTATCTCTTGCTTCAAAATTCTGAGGCATGCACCCTGAATTTTTTGATTTTTTTAACTTCCTTGAAAAGTTCCTCAAGAGTCCCTGTTGATTTTGTAATTATTTTACAGCAAGCTGAATAATTATGGCACTTTAGATCTGCAGTGATAAGTATGGATTAAAACTATATTTAAAACGTAAGAGATTATGCTTTTTCATCCTAACAGGGGTTCTCAAGCCTGTACAAATAAGACCCCCATGCCCTGCATCCAGTGTTGGCAGAAGATATTGAAGTGGCATTATATGAGGGAAAATATGTTGATAAAACCCAAAGAAAACAATAAGTCAACATAGGTTCAAAAAAAGTCTAATTTCAGTGGAATAAAGATGCTAATCCTTATTCACCCTGAGCAGATGGATCACATGACTTGTGTTTGTTGTTTCCCAGACACAAATAGAAGTTAAAAAATACTAAAAACCCCAGAGTCACACATAGAAAGCGAATAATGGCAAGAGTTAAATATTTCCTGAAAACTGTATTGATATCTCTGACAATTAATCGCCTGTCAGCATCTTGCCATTTGAAAAGTTTTTGCTTTTCATAACCAACTTCTCCTTAAGCATTTTCTGTTTGCTCAGAGACCAACCATTTAAACTTTCAGCCATTCATTGGGAGGTTTGCCATGTTTACTTTATGAATGCCCAAGTGCACTTACATAACCAAAAAAAGCGCCTTTTGTAAGATCTGTTAACAGATTACTTTTTTTTTTCTGATACCACTCACTGTGTTATCTTGTCAGAACAGCTTTATGCTCTTTTTGATAAGCTTCCCATTCAGGACACACAAAGGATCCTGCAAATCTATTTATATTGCTTACATTGCAGCTTTCCCTGCCCCATCCTCTCTCTCTTCCAGAGGCTCTCTTTAAACCTTCTCCCTTACCCCTACCCACACTTGTTAATCTGAAACCTTGAAAGGAAAATTATTCCAGCTAAAGAATTGATGGCTCCGTGCCCAGTTGACATATAATTCTTCTGTCTCCTTGCAGTGCCATCCGCTGTCAGAAGGTCACACTTCTCCCAACTCCTCTGCTGGTTGTAGTGAGAGAAAGGGAGACAGAATGATTGTGGAGAAAGCTTCCTGGAAATAACTGCTCAATAAATTTAGCCAAGTGCTAAATTTGTAGGAGAGGAGGAGGAATTGTTGGATTTTATTGCCTCCTCTCAATAGAGACAACAGTAGCTTTGAGTTTTGATACATACATATATCTATTTTTTTTTCTTCTACATATTTTTGCATTTAGTTTGGGCCAAAACTACAGTTTCAGATTTTGCCAGTGTTGCTGTAGGTTTTGCTTCTTTCAAAGGAAGGGAAGAAAGTCTCCCCTCTTTGATTTGATTTTATCCATTAAACTGGGGAGATATTGTCTGAGTGGGAAATTCAGCAGAGTCTCTACTTGAAGGAGTTGTTTCTATATCATGAGGAAATATCTTATGACCAGTGTAAATAAAAGGTTACAAATTTATTTCACTTTAAACAGGCCTCCACATGGTATATTTTTTTCTTCCCTCTCAACCCTAAGTATCAAAAACTTGTGTGGGAAAAAAAAAAAAAACCAAACCTAGAAAAAGCAGCAGAACAATGCTTGTTTCTGCCAAACTTGTGATCTCAGCAATCTGAGGCTGTGCAGTGAAATGTCTCTTGGCAGGCACCCAAAGAGTGCACCCTAAAGAAAACTCAGAGAAAGGTTTTAACACCACAGTTTTCAGATGAACAATATGCTCAAAGCAGATATCTGTGTGCACTTACACATGTATTCTGAATGCTGCTAAAATGAGCTCTCTGTTACTCATTTACATCACTTTGTATTTCCTTTTCACAGGGTATTTCTTGCTTGTATTTCTAATAATAGTTTGTTTTCTAGTTTTTGAGAGATTACAAATTGTGAAATAAACTATGGGGTTTTATAATTTGGTTTTTGCTTTGCTAGAATGTGGAAATCAATTTATAAATATCTAAGCACATGTTAGGAATTCCTGGGAAAAAAATTAACAATTCATAATCTTCCAGGGTACCTGTCGTATTATGAGAAGTAAAAGCAGAAGAAAAAGGCATATGCATTGATCCTAATCTCAAATAAACTTATAAGAGATATAGGTTAATGTAAAACTACATTCAAGATATTCCTAGCAAAATTAAATACCAATAAACAGATGTTAATGAGGAGACACAGGTGAAAGCAGGCACAGATGCATTTTAACAAAGATAAAAATATGAACAGGGAAGAAAATTAAAAAATTGTAATGAGATCCTGGGAAACACGTGAAAGAGAAGAAGTTGCTAAGGAGATGGTATAATTTTTGTCAGAAAAATTAAGTGAAAATAATTTTTATTTCTTCAATTCCACAAAAAGAAAAAATAGAATTTAGCAGACATTAAAACTATTAATTGACTATAAAACAAGATAGATTGTGGCTGTAAAGAAAGGGCCCAAATGAGGGGCAGTGGCTTTTCAGAGGCACTGATGTCACTGAGCTGGAATATGCAGCATTTGGTGTTCCAAGTATAAGAGACAGTGGTCTGAAAGGAGCTGAAATGGGACAGATTCACACTGAGCACAGGAAAAACAGACTTTATGGACTTGCAAGTAATGAACTGCATTGAGGATGTTTAGGATGAGCTCAGTGAATTGTCACTGATTCCCTGTTGTGATGGATATGACTATTATCCTTGCCAGCTTAGACAGGAGTAAAAGTTTGCTGATGCCTGGAAATGCTAGAGAACTAAAAGCCATGAAAACCAGCAGTGAAGCTTAGGATTGTGTGAGATTCTGAAAAATGATGACAGAAGATATTAAATGATCATTTAAGATTTTAAAGAGATCATTAAAAAGCAATAGAGATGCTAAATAGAACTTTGATTTCTGCCTCTCCCCTCTCTCCCATACTATGAGAAGACAGAGGCTTTTGAGGCCAGAAATTATAATGAACAGACGCTTTAAATGATATTTTTACAAAGATGTGCAAAGAAATAGATCTTCCCAATCCTAGTAATAGGAACTACTTCACATCTACCCACACCTGTGATTAATCCTGCACCACCCCAAACATCTTCCTTGTTCCAACTGCCCTCGCTTGCTGCAAAGCACAGGGTGGTGTTTGTTTTTTAAGTAATAAAGAAAAAGCAGAAAAAGCATAAAGATAAATGGTGCCATAATGTCGGGTTTACCCTGCACCACTAGTCTGGTGCTCTAATTAAAGAGATGGGACTATCACAGTTATACAGAATTTATTTATTACTTAAAATAACAAACAAGGCATCAGTCTCAGAGACCATGGAGCTGGTAACAATTCGCCATAACAGAAGATAATCATGAGTTTCAGGGTTACATGAAAATTTATAACTTTTTGGTCCAATAAGCAATGCGTCTTTTCTTCAACCAATTGATTGTTAAGTCACGTACACCCATATACTTTTATTATAACATCTAAATTCTTAATTTGAACTATAAGGTTACATTACTATACTTAAAACCCTTCACCATGTCACCCAATACACATTCTTACTTATCTATAAGAACACAGGTTCATCGTTTTTCTGCTTTAGGTCTGTATATCTTTTATCATTATTGCATCAACCCAAGTTCTTTCCAGGGTTGTAAATCAAATTTATAGGTGCCTGTAGATGTTTTTACTCCTCTGTTTCCCACACCATAAACTGTCATAACCTGTTGAAAGGATTGACTCTGGACTGAAAATACAGACAGCTCCTCCACCATCTGTTACACCTGGAGATATCTGGCATGTAGGTACAGCAGTGTCAGGTGGAAAAACTACAGGAGACATTCTAAGGTCATAGATATGATAAAAACAGAAAGAAAGGATGCTGTGTAGGTGTTAGATGCCAGAAATTGTTTCCTGATAAATACCAGTTTGAAGGGGGAGAAATAAAGGAACTCTCATAATGCTAAAAGAAATAAAGGGTGTTCTGAATAACCACAAAGGGAATAAGAAGGAAAAGTGAACTCGAGGCTCTAAGGTGATGCAGGGACAGCTGCCAGCTGCATGTATGCTGACAAGTGAGGAGGCTGACTCCTGCAATACAGACTGAGTTCTAAACACCTTCCAGGAGGCATCTGTAGGAATTTAAAGGTCCAAGAATCTCTGGGGACTTGGGCTTGGCATTTACTCATCAATGACATCCTACCAATGAATTTAGCCACAAGACAGCCAGTTTAATCTTTTGTCATTGAGTGGGCATCCTGAAAATTTAACTACTCCCATTCTTTCAGCCTACTGCTATTTGGAGCAAATTCTGTATTTGTTTAGAAAGCACTTTAACAAACACTGGCTTGCTTTACTTATGTGCTTTGGTTTGGGATGTTGTTTACACAAACTTAGGGCCACATCCCTGCTTATGAGTAAAGGATAAGGTCATCACTATATTCCTGATACTTCAAGATATTGAATTACGTACACAACTATCTATCAAAAGGAAAAAGAGAGCTTTATTTTAATAGTTATTTCATCAAATATTAAAATTATTTATTTAAATTTAGTTGTAGTAACAGAAGAAGGTGAATTCTGGAACATAAAGTAGAGGGAAAAGCATTGTAAAGCAGAACTAGAAAATATAAAAGATGGCAAGAGAGAGATTCATTTAGCTGGAGTATTTTTCTGACTAATAATTGCATTTGAAAGGCCAAAGAACAGACACTCCTTATGGTCTCTATGATTGGAGAGGATATGAAAGTATTTGGAATTTGACTTGATGAGTAATTTCTAAATGCAAATCTGTAGTGGTAGAAGCTCTCAAATTAGAATGAGGTCAGATTGGCTCCACTAATTCACACCAACTGTGAAGCACATTCAAATTAGTTTCTGTCAGTTGTGAACCTGGGTAAAGGCTCATTTTACTAGCAGAAATTGCTGTGGAAAGGACCCATACATCAGCAACAGGCAGGTGGTAAGAAAACTCTTTTGATCTACTTATGGCATATTTCAAGGAACCTGGGCTTATTCCTGTAACCATGTAATGGTTAAGAAAATCCACAAGAAGATTTAATGCATGATTCTACAAATTTCATTCTGGTTTTCCTGGGCTAACAGTTAAATTTTGCATCACTAGAAAATTTAAAAGCAATGTCTACCATTACACTAAAGACAAATAGTACTTAGAGGGTAGGTTCCTGACAGGATGGAAATCCATGGACAGTAGTATGAAGAACTTGATTATCTTTAGAATGGCCTTTGACTCTCTCTGTATGCGTTATGTTTTGGAAGGCAGTTGCTGTCTAACCAGGATTTTATGGAACCTGAGGAGGTAACTAGGAATGTAGAATTGTAGCATTCCATGTTTATCAACATCCTTTGTTATTTTAAAACATATGTTGGAGAAAAATCCAGGATTCCTCTATCCT
The DNA here is from genome assembly GCA_013399875.1 of Gymnorhina tibicen. NCBI lineage: Eukaryota > Metazoa > Chordata > Aves > Passeriformes > Artamidae > Gymnorhina > Gymnorhina tibicen. The sequence goes on from VXAZ01007496.1 coordinate 45,431, forward strand.
CCCTATCACATATAATAGTCCAGGAGTTCAGTGTAGAAGCTTTAGATGATCAGTATAGGCAATTCCTAAAGTGCTGATGGATAAGCTGCATCAGCAGTTATTTAGTAATCAAGTAGTCTTCCTAGGTTTGCTACATTTTTTTCCTTATACAAGAGTAATTTTCAAATATTTTTCTCTGAATCTGATCTTTTTCTTAAATCTGTTTGCTGTTTGTGCATGCACTTTGTGGGTTTAGAAACTCTGGAAAATACCCTTTTCTCTTGCAATATTGAGCACTGAAGTACTTAACTTGCTGAATTAATAGTAAAGGGATTTAAGTTTGATTCTGTAATACACATTACCTGATTATTGTTCTGCTTGGAATCAGTTGACTCTTTCATATGAATACTGGCACAAATATGGGAGTATACAGCTAGATACCCTTACTGGCAGTAAAATCTGGTGGGGCTGTTTCTTGTGGAGGAAAATATGTGTAAGACCTAAAAACTCATGATGCATCTCTGCAAAATATTTGTATCTCAAGAGAGAGACAGGTGAGAATTCCCACCATTTCTACTTTTTCACATTCTGATTTGTTTCAATCCTATCTGTTCTCCCCTTTGTTCTGTGTAATAAAACTTGTATCTTTCTTTATGTAACTCTAAACTTACTGTGTGATATTACCTGAATTAGCTCTTATCCTACTTGGACACTGATTTCATGTAGAGAAATATGTATGTTTCTTTCTGAACTCTCTGATGACAGAGGTCAAATCCAGAGTTTTGGGAGGATTGTCTAATCATTTGGATGGACTGAAGTTGCAGTTATTTCTAATCCAGCAATGACCTTATCAGATTTTTGTAGACATTTTCAGCTGTAGCTTAATGGCCAGAACCATGTACTAGCAACTGGAGTGTGTGGTTTGCTTTTACATTCATGTTACACTGTTGAAAATGGTTTATTATGTAATTAAGGATAAATATGCCACAATGAAATAAATATCATAGTATTGACATCAGTGAGCCAGCTGGAACTCAACCCTTGATGCTCTGTTAATATTCTGTATAGGGAAGCTTGTTCAGCTAAGTGTTCATCTTATCTCGAGCATCATCTAAGTGTTGTGTGGGTCAGAAATTACCTACCCTCTTCTGGGGCTCCAAAGAGCTACTCTCTCTTGTTCTCATTGATTAAGACTAGGAGGAAGTCTTGGCATCACTGTCTGCATGAAAACAGAGTGTTATGAATTAGATGTGGGGGTTTAAACAAGTCCCTGCCTTTGCCCAGGCCTCCAGCAGCAGGCAGTAGTTTTATTGAGGTGGCCAGCACCCCAAGAACCACTCTCATTTGCAAGTTCTTTAATAATGGCTGATTCAGTCTATTACAGAATGAATTATTTATTTAATAGACACAAAACTAAGAGACATAAGACTTAAAACAGACTATTACTACACAGGAATAAGGACAAAAAGAGACAACTAGTATTACATGCAGGGTTAAAGGTACCATTAAATTTACAGCTAATGAAATAGTATCGATTAGGATCCAATGTTTCTTACCATCCAGTTGTGATGGAGCACACATATCAAAATCCTTTCCCTTAATTCACAAGAAAGTAACCGTGGAACCTGAATCCGGACTCCGGGAAGAAGTCACTTGCACATTCTTCAGGGTGTTTGTAGGAGACTTCTGCCTCTACGATAATTTGTAATACTTTTATAGTGTAAAGCAGGCCTTTTGGTCACCTATGTTTTTTCTTTTATCGCTTCCCAAATCTGTTCTCCATACCAAGGTGTTGATTCTTGGTTAGGCTTGTAGACCTTTTGGTGCCAGGAGATGATACCTGCTGGGCCTTGCCCACCTGGGTTATCTCTCCTATCTGCACTGGCCACCTGTGGTGGGGAGAGGGGGTGTATGCCCTGCTACACAGACAGAGAAGAAAATACAAGCATTTATTTCAGTTTGTAAAATGGAAGAACTTTGAAAAGATTCATGTAAAAGTGCAAACTGTAATAATTCAAAAGGAACCTCTGAACTTTTCCCTCATAGCTGTTATATGTGGTTGTATACTTGCAGATTAAAGACAACTGCTCCAATGTACTTTTTGCTGCATCACCTTCTTCTATACTCAACTTTTTTACCTCATGCAGAAAAAGGAAAACCCTGAAGTGCTTTTCATAAAAAAGGTCAGTCAGAAGAGATCACAATTGTAGTGCAAGTAGTGTTTATTTAATTTGATTTTCATGTACCCTTCATTGTCTACTATCTTTTACATTCTCATTTCCATCTGGAAGGCTGGGAAGGCAGCTGGCTTCCCAGCAGGCACCAACTCCACAATTAGGTAGCTGGCATGCAGCTCTTGCTTCCCTGTTTGTGGAGCCTGTCTGCCTTGCTGGACCTCATGGCACACTTGCCCACTCTAATCCATTTGCACTGGGAACCTGGCTGCACTTATTGGCCCAGGGTCAGGAATAGAAAGGGTTCAATGGGCTCTGTAACAGCAGTGACATTGTATATGACCAGGCATTAGAAAACATAAGGACTGTGATGATTTGAAGCCAGTTTGCTGGGTTATCAGTACTATTGACTCAGAAGGAAATGTGTTCAGTATTTCTTTGGGGTATACTCAGGCTGTCTCATCAGGATGGCCGAATAATGTTTTTCTTATCCTGCTGACTGTAAATTAGAAACATCCTCCTTAAACTGTTCCTTGCACACCTTTCTGGTGGGATGTTTCATGCTGCCTGTAACCTCTAAACAGCACTAATCTTTGAGGCTGTTTTTAAGCCTGTTCCATTCTTCTCATCCTTTTTATTGTTTTAGGTTTGCACAACACAGAAATACTCTGGACTTCGGGAGTTGCTAAAGATGCTTCTGATATTCAAAGCCCCTTCAAAGTTCTACTGCATTTTTTCTTGCTTTGCTGAGAACCAGCAGAGCATGATCCATAGCTGTTTGCTTGTTCTGATGTTGGCTTGCCTACAGGTTAGAGAATCAAAAAGTTACTGTTTGAAATTAAGGGAGCTGGATGGTTTGAAATCTAGATGTGGGTAAACAAAATACAAGCAATAAGCTTAGATAACAGACACATTTGGAGTGAGACTGTATTATATAACACAGTATCTCTCAAGCCAAAATTTCACAGAAGTTACTTGAACTGAGGTTATTTTAGAAATTATAATTGTGGCTCTTGCTGGAATTCCTAGTTCAGCAGTTTTATTTGTCTTTTTTGTGCCTGTGTCCTTTACTTTTCTCCTCCTACATCGCTGTGGTATTGCAGAGCTGCCCAGCACTCTGTCAAAAGCACCAGATTTAGATTTTGGGACTTCTCTTACTGACTGTGCTTCTCTCCTTCAACCAAATCCATCCCCACAAAATATTGCGGATAACTTGGAATCTTCAAACCATCACCAGCCATGTTACCTTTTGTTGCTGCTGCATTTCTCTCCGATGGTATGGCATGCAGCAACAACAACGCGGTGGCGGTAAAGGAGGTGAGAAGGTTCCCTTGCATGGAGACTGTAGCAGGCCTTTATTCCATGCTAACTCCCCAAGACCTAGGACCAGCACACATGCCAACCCCCATAGGCAGGGGGCTGGCACATGGCCTGGAGCCCAGAAAGAGAAGCTGGTGGCTGGCTGAACCCCAAGGCAGAGAGACCCGGCTGATGTGATTCAGAGTCCCTTATCCCAGGCAGAGGGGGCGGAGAGAGCACATGGCAGGGCATAGGGGCGGTACAAGGGCGGTGTTAGGATAACAGGGGAACCTGAGGGAGTGGTTTGGACTAGAGATGGGGGAAGGGGAAGCCACAAGGAAAGGGCAGGCAGGGATACGAATAGGGGTACACCACAACCTTTGTTATTAAACCAACTGAGATTTAACCAGTGATCCAACAAGAGGGTGCTCCATACTGCTCACAGAGTGAGCATTTCCTTAGCCCTAATAATGTATCATGATGAAATCTGCCAGGTAATGTTATTAAAAGCTAAACCTTTTGGTTTTACTATATTTTTGATTCAATAACAATTGGGAACCTCATGCTTTTGCCTCCTATTAAATCCAAGCCCAAGTTTAGATTTTATTTTTCCATCTTCATTTTCTGGATTCATACAAGAGTTACCTAAAGAGAACATAATATTTGTACACATCAGTTACTGACACCAGTTATTTTTATCTTTTGCTTTCCCCAGAAAACAAGTCTTGTTATCTTCCTTGTAAAGAAAGGAGCTTGCAAGCAGGAGAAAGGGCCACCTTGGAAAATTCAGTAGGAGCCAATCTGCATCTTCCAGCTGCCTATAACCAGACAGCGCCTAGGTTGCCCAGGGAGGGGCAACAAATTTCATCCTTCAGTGTCAAGCCTTGATTTACTCACTGTCCTTCCAGCTTCTTTACTTCTCCATAACAGAAACATCTTTTGTTGGTTCGTTTTACAGTGGAGGGGGAGTAGAAAAAGGGGAGATAGTAAGCTGATTCTAGAATCAAATTCTAATTGATTTGACCAGTTAGTAACCATTATGCCATTAAGCCCAGCTCCTCTTTAAGCAGCATAGGTGCAGATGGGGTTTTTTTGTTATAGCAGAAGTTCTGTGCAGTGTTTAGTTTTCAGAGCATCTGATCTGTTTTCTTAGTTTTTGATTCAGCAGAGCTAATCTACAGATGAAATCTTAAGAAAATAAATGTTATTTCATTTAATCACAGTGAATAAAGTCAGTCTGTGGTTATTTCATCTCTTCTAGAAAGTGTAATGAAACCTAACACATCAAGAAAAACTTGCTCAAATTATTATATCCTTGATGACAATTTTTCCAAAGTCTTTTTCTACACTTCCTGGAGCCAGAGGTCACCAGCCACATGCCAATGTGTTCTAGTCCTTTTGTCCAGAAGCTGATTTTAATTCCCTTCATGCTTGAGGAAGAGCTAGAGGTGCTTTGCCACATCCTTCAGGCAGACATGCTGTGTGTATCCTACACGTGGCATCCACCTGGTGTTAGGATCAGTCTTGTTAAGTTTCTGGCTGCTGCTGCCATCCTCCAAGCTTTTGATACTGCATTTGCTTAGCAAAAAGAGCACTCCAGGTGTTACTTGACTTCAGATTTTGTTACAAGATTTTTTTCATCATCCTGTTGCTAATTTGAATGTTTTGGCCAGATTCCAATGCAAGTAATTACATTCTGCCTGTCTGATTTTCCCTGCCGTTCCCATTGCAGATGTTATTTGTCACTACTTGCAAGAGTGGCACTGCTGTTGAATTTCCAATGCATATTTGGGTAATGGAGAAGAAAACTGTGAATGGAGTCCAAAAGGAGTTTGCCTTTCTCCCTTTGAGATCAAGTATCACATTAATAATCTGGTTTTGAGGGGGTAAAAAAAACAAACCAAACCTTAGGTCTGGCAAGAGTGGTGCCAAAATTGGCATACAGAAACCTTTGTTAGCAATGTGTTCTTTCTATCAATTCTTTAATTACCAGAAACAAGTTGGGTGTAGAGTTATTACATCTGAACATCTGAGATCCAGAGGTCCAGGTTTTCAGATTTTCGTCTAGTGTAAACTGATAGGTCCCACTTAATTGGCCTTAGTTCAATTGCATTTATATCAGATAAGGCCACAAACTTTCATGGACTCCACATTTGGTTTTCATGATCTCTGTAACCTCTGCCCTTGAAGACCGTGATCTCTAGGAATTAACTTTTATTTCATCAGCTGCATAGTAGAAATGGATTAATGACTATGTTTCAGCCTTCACTGAGATTCTCTCTCACATTGCCTACGTATATTTGGCTTCTGGTACGTGAAATAATTCAGGAAAAATTACCTTTAGGTGGTCTGGGAGATCAGTAGGCACAGAATATTACTTTAAACCTTTATGAATTTGTTAAGTTTTCTTACTCATTACTTGCTGTGATATATTATGATAATGTTTATTATGGTAGACATTTATATGACCTCTCTGAATCAGTTTGTTTTAAACAAAAGAGCTTTGTTCTCTAGATTAACTATACATATTCCACAAGTGCTTGAATCTGAATAAGCAGGTATCAGCAAGGTGTAGTGTGGCTTCATGACATTTAACTGAACATGCTTCTCTAGAAGCTTCAGAACCGGGAATTTACTGTAAGCTGAAAAGCTTTAGCCTCTTCCATTCAACATGGTTTTATTTCTGTGGTTTCTTAAATTATTCTATCTCTCTACATAAAGAAATAAACATGTAAACCTAAATCTCTGTTTAGAAGAGGAAAAAACAATTTTTTTTTTCATATTTCTCTTTGGGAATGGCATATATTTTCACTTTTGCCATAACAGCCATTTCCACCTCAGTGGCACAAGAACAGATCTCCTGACTAACTGACCCTATGTTGTATAAGATCTGGGGGAAGAAAAGGCATGTAGAAATTTGGCATAGGACAAATTTTTCCATTAGATCAGTAGAGTTTCTGATACAGCCAGAACTACAAACAGCACTCAAATGAATACACTCTAAGTTTTACATGTGCATGGTAATGAGTATTATCTTCTCATTACAAAGCAGTGGAGGTAAAAAAATTTGCAGTGCACTAAGCAGGTCTGCCTTGCAGATCCCAGAGTGCTGTAGGGTAGAGGTCTCAGTTATTAGGAGCAGTCCAGCTATGGCACCAGGGAGCTGAGGGTGGGATAAATGATCCTGCCCAAAATCTGTGCCATATTTTACAAATCAGGGCTCCACAAAAGGCATTTTGCAATGAGAGTCTTTGTGCCCATCCTGAGAAAGGTATTACATTGCAAGTGAAACTTGTTCTGCAGCCTGACTTGGAGGAGGACAGGGAGTCCTGACCTGAGAGAATCACTTTCCCACAGGTATTTGGGATGTTTTCTTAGTAGTTGAGTACACACAGGTCTTTCTGGAGTTAACATCTGTGGCGGTGTGCCCCGTCGTACCCGAGTTGCCTCAGGCAATTACATGGTATGGTGAAGATCCCGGGGACACCGCCCGTGAACTTACCACCTTCTCCTCCCCTTGATATGCCCATCACCCAGTTGTACCCACCCCTGTTCCACCCCTGGGCAGTCGGTTGACACCCCTTGTACCCACCCCCTTGCCAATCAAGGGACCCTTCCAGAAAGTTCCCCCCAGTTCACCCCTTGATTGGTCCCCTGTTAATCCGCTTCCCCATTGGTTAGTTTTATCCAATCCTGTTGTTTTACCCCTACTTTTTGTACCCCGATTGGTGCATTTGTGATCCTTGAGAAACCTATAAATGTAAGTGGCTGTCCACCATTTTCCGTCTTTGGCTCTGGACACCTTCGGGCTAATAAAGCTTCGGAACTCCAACCAAGGACCTCTCCTGCCTCTCTATCTCCGGCGGCTCTCTCATCGCTCCCCCCTGCCCTTTACCAGCACTACTATAGCACTCTTCAGTGCTACCTGAGGCGAGGACGCTCTCCGACGCTGTCGCGGCTGTCGCTTCGGAGCCTCCTCTGCCCCGGACAGGGGCAGCCCTTGCACCGACACCCCAGGGCCGCGACAAACATCCACCTGCTAAACAAAGCCAGGAGTACTTCACATCTTTACATGTTATGTTTCATTTAATAACTATTTTTAAACACTTTGGGTTACCTTTCAGACCTCCTCAAAAAAAGCACTTCCCCAGTAGTTATTTTTAATACTTGTTGTTCAGATAGCCTTTGAAAAAAAAACCCCTGGTATAACCAACAGAGTTAACAGAAGTGTTATAGAATCCTGTTAGGTTTGCTTCTCTCTTTAAAAGCTGGGGTTTTTAGTAATACCATGCCAATACCTAGTTCTAACTACAGGGGAAAAGTGCCCAGTACATGGACTGTGATGGCCTTTTCCTGTATATTCTGCCAGAGCCAATATCTCAGAAGGAAATACAGACCTTCTATCTTAAAGACTTACAGGAACAGTCTTGTGCTTCTTGCTTATGTAAGTACTTGCTGAGATACTTGTGATATAACTATTCTACTTCCCAAGGCATTAGCTGTTCTGCTGAGGTGATATTGCATTACATTGTGTCATGGAATGTTTCTAAATAATAAAAGCAATATAATTTTGGCAGTCTTCTCTTGGATATCATACTGGTCTACAGGGTATTCATTAACATACAGGAGTGGAGCCTGACTGGTTGCTCAAGCCCCTTCCTTCGCTGATTTAAACCAGATTGTATATATCTGCAATTCAGAACTTGCATAAAATTAAATCCCTGTGCCTTATTTTTTTTTCTCCTGCACCTCAAGGCCCTTGTGAGAAATGCTTTAATTAAAGAAGCATCACCATGGCTTTAGTCTCACTGGTTAAAACTTTAGAATTGACATTATATTCTTCCCTGCTCTGTAAAGAGAAAGGAGAAAAAAACTGTTGAGAGGGAGACAAGAAAATATTCTCTCCCTTTTGTCAAAAATGATAGAACCAATTTGCAGCAAGTATTGCTTTGTACTTTTGCTCCTAAATATCCACTTCCATGAAGTATAGCTCATGTTATTGAAAACAGCTGCTTTGAGAGTGATGATATGTGGGTAGATGTTTGCCATTGTTGGGTTACAAGATCTCACACCTTTCTCTGCCATTTGTATTGGAACTGTAATGGTGCCCATAAAGTGTTTTTGTTCTCTGTAGCCTAAGAAAAATGGTTTGTGAGATTGATATAATTTAACTTTTGTTAAACAGGTTTACCGCTCACCAAGTGAGCACAGTACTTCTGCATTAAATATTTTCCTGTCTGTAACACAGCACAGCTGAATTCTACCCTGGAATAGCATCAGTGTTCCGACTGAGTCCTACAAAACCCAGAAAGTCAGAAGTAGGACTAAAATTAGCATCAGATGTTTCAATCTTTAACTTATGCCAGAGTGCAGTGTAAATTCTCTGAAGTGGGGCTGATGACTTTCAGATGATATAGATGAGATAGACGGTTAACCAGGGCTTTTCAGATTTATGCCCTATTCCAGCCAAGCACTCCTGTAGCAATGTAATGTCCAACACTGTTTTGATTGTTTGTAGGTAACTACCTGTAGTTGACATAGAAAGTTCCACTTTTTAGCTTACAACTTTTCTTGCTCAGGGCTGATGTTATGAATACACAGATTAAAGGTGGGATTTTATTCAAACTACTTTATTTACTAAGTGATTAACTCTGGTAGGTTCCTAACTTGAACAGGAGTCGTAGTCATACCTTCAGACTTAGAACAAGCAGTTTGATGTGTATAAATGATGTGAGGCTGTATCACACATGCGTTGTTTTCAGATCACAGACCTCCCTGTTGGACCACCTTCCCTATATTGCTGGTAATTGTCACTGTTGTACCGGGGACAGCAAAAAATGACATAGGCTCAATCCAGGAAGAAATGGAATTATTTATTAATTTACAGACTCGTTTATATATCTTAGTTTGTTTGAATGGCATAAGGTTATTTGTGCTTGACCATCCAACTCTTAGAAGTGATTGGTTAAGCCCTACAACACCTATTTCAAAATATTTCTCCAGTCAATATCACAACAATACTGCATAAATCTTGCACCTGCAAAATAAAGGGATTGGTTTACAAAACCTCTGTTTTCGGCCAGCATCTGTGTGAAAGCAAGGACTTTCACACGGACGCTGGCAGAAAGCTGGAAAATCTCCCCGCGACCAAGCTTTCAGCATCCACAGGTAATGAGTTCAGTGTGGCGCTCCAACAGGAACTGTGGTTTAGTAGATTAATATTTGCATAACAGATTTGCAAAGTATGTATTGTAGGGGCTAGCAGAATTTATGGTCTTCAAATTTACTGTCACTGCTCAGCTTAAGGTACCTTTTTTGAGGAACAATTAAAGCTACGGTACTTTCCAATTATGCTCAAGAAGATAAGAATGCAAAAAGAAAAAAGGGGAAAAAAACTCACAGCCAAACCAAACACTGCCCCCCTCAACCTGTTTTTCAAATTTTTGTTCTAATTAACCATTATATCCGAGTGAAAATTTTAACTAAAATTTTTCTTCTGTTATAGCATTATTTGGACTTTCATTTGATATTTTAACAATTTCCTCTTTAAAAATTGTGTGATTGCAGCTGTATTCTGGGGCAAAGATCACTGTGTTTTCCTATGTGATGGAAGAGGCAGTTTCTTTTCTTGGCAGAGTTGCTATGAGACTTTATCAGATACTGTTTGTAGAGCTGAAGTTACAAACAGAAGCTGATAGGCATCAGCAAGAAACATTTTTTGATACTGTAGGAAATAAATCCTGGAAATGCTAGTCTCTGCTTATCTTGCTATGGAAAAGTTTGTGGGGTTTTGTCTCCTGAATGCTCCTGGAGCAGCAGAACAAGTGTATTCGCCAAGGCTGCAGTAAATGACAACAGTTATGAGCAACTATCTTGAAATCATTCTCATAGGCCATAGCTTTCAGCAAGTTACCATACTACATTTCTTCAAAACAAAGAGCCTCAGTAATTATTCATCTTTATTTTACCAGGTTTATTAAACAGTTCAGTGGCCTGATTCTGGTAGAACAAAGGAAATGGAATAGAAATGTAATCATATATTTGTGCTACGGATTTGGTCATGCTTCTGCATTTCTAGAAAATTTAATGCCTGTTAAAATCATCCATCCTGATGCATATGCAAACAGCTGTGGCTCTCTTACTGTTCTGAAAGGTCCTATTTGTCATAGTACTGTAAAATATTTCAAAAAAACCCCTCAATGTTTTGCTCTCCAGTCCTCTACTGGTGTTCCATCAATTCTCAAACTGCTTTGCTATTATAGACCAATGGGTGTGACAGCTATACTCTGTTTTAAAGCTATGTATAGTTAGTAAATGGCTTTTATAGAAATCAGTGGAAGCTAAAACTGAAAATTCTGTCTGTGCTACAAAGGATTTCCTTTCTTGTGCACACTACAAATATCACAGTATTCAAGGTGAAGATCTGATTAACTGCACTGACTGATCCAAGCAGGCAGCTCTATTCACATCCAAATCATTCATACAAGACTTCTCAGAACTCAGCCAGGGCTTATGGGAACACATTCATTGATCTTTGATGGTGACCACAGTTAAAAATTCTTGTTTGATTAGTAAAGGAAAATCATTTTTTCTGGCTTTTGAAAATCAAACTGAATAGTCTACAGTAAGGATGACTTTACAACTCACCAATTTAAAATGGTGAAAACTTCCAAGTTTTTAGAGAAACTCACTAATTTGGAGATATTTATATGACAGGAGACTAGGATAGGCTGTCAGTTCTTAAAAATCTACTTTTCTTCCTACATCTTCCAGACTTCACCCATTTTCCAGAGCCAAATCTCCTTCAGAGTCCTCTCTTTTTCACTTCCCTTAAGCAATCTAATAATAGAATATAATGTCTCCAGGATTTTTTGGGAGGATGGGGCAGAGTCTTTTTTTTTCCCCCTAGACTAACTCTGCTTTCTTCAGGAAGTATTTGGACATTGCTCTCAGGCATATGCTGTGATTCTTGGGGGTGTCCTGTACAGGGATAAAAGTTGGACTTTGATGATCCCTGTGGGTCACTTCCAGTTCAGGATATTCTGTAGTTCTATGGTTCTTACTCAGAAAAAAAAAAAAAAAGTGGGAGGGGTTTGTTCAGCTTTTCACACTGTAAAATGTATCTGTTGGGTTTTTTCTTCTTTTAAATATTATATTGTTAATATAGTTCTGCCTAGTTAATGTCAGGGAGCAGAAGCTTATTTGGTTATTATAGCATTAACTGGGCCTATTGTTAACAGTTAAATTCCTCAGGGCTCTGAGCAGACATTAACAAGTAAATATGAGGAGGCCAACAGTCCCCAGTGTCACAACGCTGTCTGTCCAGCTGGACCCAGCGCTGGACATCCGTCCGCCCGGGAGGGGGATGAAGGCTGGCTTGCAGGGGCATGCGGTGTGCTGGCGGAGGTCCAGCAAGGTTCCGCCTAGCCCACCAGTGATGAGGGCACGCTGAGGAGGAATAGAGGAGACAGAAAGACTCTCTCGTGGAACAGCAGGGATTTTACTGAACTGCAGATCACGAGAAAAAGCCCCATGGGGCCATTGGTCAGAGTGTTTTACCCCTTACAGAGTGGGAGGGGGAAACGAAACAACCAATAATACAGGGACTTGGGTTTGAATCTCGGTGGGCAAAGGATACAGACCAATAGAGGGTAGCGTGGGAGGGGACAAACAGCGTGGGCCAGCGGGAATCGGGGGACCCGGGGAGCGAACCAAACACAGGGGAGAAAAGAGGGGGAGAATGGGGGAGACTGGGGGAGATGGCAGCGGCCAATTCTGCTGCTGGCCGGGGTAATCTACCATTGCACACTGCAACGCCAAGGTATTTGCTTCCACCCACCAGTTTGGATAGAAAACTCCAGTGTAATATCATTTAAAAAGAATAAGAAAGAAAGACCTTCTTAGTGTAACATTCCTGCTGAAGCCCACACATTCACTGATCCTTCTCTGGCATGCTGACATATGGGAGAGCACAGCCAGTCCTTCTGGTAGTGCCTTCAGTAGCCACTCAGTTTATACCCTCCCCTTTCATCTCATTATTCTGGGCCAAGAACCAGTGAGAAGAAACTGTAAAGTGTCATTTGAGCATGTCTGCAAGGGAATGGGAAATTCCAGGAGATTATTTGTTTATAGTGACAGTATAATAGTGACAAATAAGGAATTTAGTCCATTTAGCGTCTTTTGCTTTGCTTGATAGCTAATAGATATAAAAGAGGTTAAAGATACCAAACTTCTCAACTCCTCCTTTCTTCCCTCGTAGACACGACACACCACTTTAAAAACAAGGGGAACATTTGTGAAGTATCCTAAGCTTCATCTTTAGCTCAACTGTTTCTTCTGAGCATTTCAGGGGAAAAAAACATTCCCCTTTTCTTATCTCTGAACAGCTAAGGAAGCTCTCTTCAGTTCCACTTTGCTTTCACATTCTAATAAAGTAAATAAAGCAGGAATAACTTGTGACTCTGAACCAAGTTTGCTTGCCCTTGCTGATTGTGGATCCAGGTTTCCCTTCAGACAGGATCTTTTCTTCCCAAATGCATGCTCCAAGGAGGTAAGATGTTACTTATGTTACAATCTTATTTCTGTTTGTCCTGGTATTTAACTGTGGAAGTGCCAAGGCTGGGACTCTAAAATATGTGGATTGTTCCATGTCCAGAAAAGGGCTTCCTTTCTTTTCAGGGTTCTCTAGTTGTTGTCTTCTTTCTAGCTCCTCCAGTTGGAACTGAGGAGTTGAATATGGAGCTTTATTTCACATTTTGCAAAATGTTCTGGGCTTCCTTTTACTGAAACTCGGTGCAGCTCCTTAATTAACTGTTTCCAAAAATCTAAGAAACTATAAATCTTTATCCCAGCAGGAACTGCATTAATGTTCTCAGTGATGAAAGGCAAACAAGATAGTGTGTCACGAGAGGATGCCTCTTTCTATAGGGACAGATATTTCACCACCTTATTAATAGTAAAGTTTTATGGAACAAGTATAAACATATTTGTTTAGAAAAGGGAAATGGTGGTTTTTAATTTATTTTTAAGGTAAATATCACATATTACTTAAAAAATTTTGACTGGTCAAAATCAGTGATGGCATCCCTCATTACTGTCACAGGAAATTACTGTCACAGAACATGAGGATTTTACTTAGTTCACAAAGATAGTACTTTAAATCAAAATTTAAAGTAGGCTGCAGTGGTATTTATATTGTTTGGGGTTTTTTTAATTAACATATTACTAACACTTTCTCCCCAGTCATGAAAGTATTTGGACTGATGTCATAAAATAAGAAGCTTTGAGGAAGACCTTAGTCATTACTTTCAAATCCAAATTAACTACTTCAGTAGGTTAATACTGTGAATCTTTTTAACAGTGCCAAGGAACCTGCAATTGTTTGTAGGTAAAGCACCAAGTTCTTTTTTATTAGTATTATTATTTAATTCATAGGAGTCTATATTCAATCAGTTCCCCAAAAATATATTCTCTGGGACAGTTCTACTGTTTAAAAAAATGAAATAATATAAAAAAACTTTCATATGCAGTCATATTTTGTTAAATATAAGCCTCTGTATTCCAAGTACACTTCCTGCATTATTTTAGGCTTCCAAGTTTCTCAACCTGTCTATAGCCCAATTTTAATTGACTTACTATTTAAAAGAAGCAGCTCAAACCATGCTTGCTGTTTTCTTGCCTGAAAGTGTTCAAACAGTGAAACTGTAGAGCTGTGAGGATTCCATTGTCCCCTAATCCTTTCCACACTGAAGTTCGGTGGCTGCTGTGACATGTGCTATGAACTGTTGGTTTCCAACACCTGTACTGCTCCAGGCTGGGTGGCTGTCAGGAGGCAAAGGCATGTCTGTAAATGCTAAATGTACAGATTAGGATTTTCCTGGTAGGCGAAAACCAGAGCCTACCAAGGCCGGTGCAATGACCACATGTCTCAAGGTGGGTATGCTGGATGTGTCAGTGCCTGGAGCAAAGCAGTTGTTATGTACAGCACTGTATCTGCCTGGCACAGTGTGCTGGGGGACTGTGCCAAAGAAATGCACGATCTCTGCTGCTTAGGTGTATGCAGAAATATAGCAAATCGGTCTCTAGTCACTCGGCAAATGTCAAAATACACTCTTTGGGCTGAGGTCCACCCAGTTCACATGGTTGTCCAACAATATCTGAGAAAATTTTCAAGAATATTAAGAATAGTCAGGGAAATGAAGACAAAAACCAGTATTATTCTCTCCTATGATGACAATTGTTTCTCTTAAGTTTACTTTTTCTAGATCTTTACATCTCATTTTTCATAGATCTGATCCTTACCACGTTTTGGAAATTATGAGGAGGGTACATGGATCCCACTGTTAACCACAGATCTAAATGCTTTCCATTCTCACTATTACAGGGAAAAAAAACAAAGACTGCGACTCTTTCTATCTTTTTGATTTCAGGCAACCCTGGTGTTGTGGGCTGACCCTGGCTAGATGCCAAATGCCCATTCAGTGGCTGTATCACTCCCTTTCCCACTGGGACAGGGGAGAGAATAAGATGGAGGAAAAAAACCAGCAGGATGAGATAAGACAGTTTTATTACAGCAAAAAGAAAGAAACAAGTGGAGATCTGCGCACGCAAGAGCTAAAGAGGGAAAAAAAAGAAATCAGTCTCTACTTCCCATCAGCAGCGATGTTCGGACACTTCCTGGGAAGCAGGGCTTCAGCACACATAACTGTTCCTACTCTCTTCCTTAGATTATATATCTGAGCTGACATCGTATCGTATGGAATATCCCTTTGGCTGATTTGGGTCAGCTGGCCTGCTTGTGTCCCCTGCCAGGATCTCGTCCACTCTCATCCCCTTTGGTAGGGGAAGGAATGTCAGAGGGACAGCACTGCTTGGCAGTAGCCAAAACACTGGTCTGTTATCAACACCCATCCAGTTACCAATGCAAAGCACAGCACTGTAAGGGCTGTGAGCTTTACCTCAGTCAGATCCAATACACCTGGAAATGATGGAAATTTCCCTTTGCCCCTCTAGTGCATGCATAAAGACTGACTGTTTGGAAGGCCATTATGCTCATGGAATTCCCCATGGTGCAGATGAACAATCCTTTCATGCTATGATGGTGACACCTGAGGCACCTGGAGTGTGCAGCTGTCCAGCCTGCACCTGGGTGGTGGCCTCAGAACAAAGTATGTGCTATAGTCATTGTAGCAACCAGAGCTTGACATCTTTAAAAATTATGACAGGATGGTTTTCTATGCATATAAGTACTTAAGGAAAATGTATACTGATTCTCCCTCTTCATGCCAGCAAGGAATCTGTTTTATCACTCATTTCTGTTATGTTAATGGTTATCTCTGAGGTGAGTCTTTGCGTATCTTGCATTAAATACTGTCTAGCTGGTTAGCACATAGAATTGATTTTGGAAAAGCCTTCTTTAGATTTCTTGATAAAGTAAGAATTAAATGGGAAGTGCTTTATTTTGGTTTGGCTTTTCTTTTTTTTTTTTTTCCTTTTTTTGGTGGGGTGTTGTTCATAAATTCCAGTTTTATCACCCAGAGTACATTCGTATGGGTTTCAGGACATATCTAGCTTTCAGCTTACTGGTATTAACTCTGCCCTTTTGAATTCAATTGGAATTGACTAAATGGATTAAGTAAAAATCCTTACCTTAAAACCAGCTTAAGGCCAAGGAATGAAGATCCCCAATTCTGCTGGTTACCCCTGACACGCTTGCCTTTAGCATTTCAACTATTTAAGATGAAAATCTTAACAGGTAAGAAGCAGTTTGCTCACTATTCGTAGATTAGAAGCTTGATTTTCAAATTGCAGATATATAAATTGTAATCTGCAGAATGGTTAAGAAAAACACACTCTATAGATTGCTTCTAAACCTCTAAGCAGTTACAAATTCCCTGAACCAATTCTGATAGCAAAAATAATCTTCTGTAAGTAGTGATGTGCACTGACCACATTTCACCTTGACTTCTTATTGCAGACTGTAGTAAAAAGCAACTTTTTAATAAATTCCAATTAACCAAAGGCAAAAAAAAGTATAATTTAGTCTATTCTCCAACTGTCGCTCTCTCATTCATGTGTCGCAGGTGCTGTTACACAACAAGCTACATGTCAATAATTTTTTCCCAGTATAACCTCTGAGAAATAATGAAAGAAACTTGTTGGGGCAAAGATACTGGACTGAGAGTAATAGGATATGATCAGAGCTATTTTTTGTTCAACTTTTGTAGCAAGAAGTTGCTTTTCTAAAAAAAGCACTGAGCTTATGCACAAACCAGCAGAGGGAAGACTGATAATACAGGTCATAGATATTACAGCTTTTAAATGCTGTTATCTAGCATTTAAGACATTTGGGGGGGGTTCAGTCCCTGTTGCATGCTGATATGAGAATTCAACATTGCTGTAGTTTTCATAGGTAAACTTACTTCTTCAGAGCTCATCTGGTTTAGAAATACTCATTAGTTGCTAATATTCAGCTGAATATGCAGATGTCCATGAACACTGTATATGCACATACACATAAACACTTGGCTGTGTTTGGAAGGAGGTTTTGGTGTAACAAGTATTTCATGATTGCAACTGAGAAATGCTACTTCATGACTTAACAAAGAAGAGCTCCAAGCCCTGGTGTTTACACAGCAGTGCAGAGGAGCGGTTTGTTACAGTGCCTAAGTAGGAAAATACAATATATTTCTCTGAGCTGTCCCAGCAGTCTGGGCAGTCTGCTCAAGTAGCAGCCAGAGTCTCTGAAACACACTATAGTAATTATTCCTTTCAACAGTACCAAGAAGAGATACCATTTATCAGTATTTCACCTTTCCTGAAAACTGGTTCCAGGATATTTAAAGCTACATTTTCAGAATTTTAAATTATACTGTATGTAGGTGATCAGCACCTTTTGTTGGTGATAGAGGAGATTTCTGAGCACTGTCAGGGAACCTGAATAAGAGTTATCTATTACATCTAAGACACAAAATTCATTTTTCTATTCTGTTTGTGCAAGTTTGAGTTCCCCTATCTTTATGATGATTATGATGAAAAATAAGGGATTATCCAGAAATTAACATCCTGTTGTGATCTACTTGGATAAGGCCAGAAAACCAAGATATGATAGACTTTTTCAGTCAATAAAAAATCCGGTGATTAAAACTCATTTAAGAAAAAACATAGAAACAAATTTGCAAGGCAGGAAACCAAAACATGGCTGTGGTTAGACAGTATAAAATTATGGTTTGGGGACCTTCCACCCTGAATCAAAAATGCTATGGCCACATGATGCAAAGCCCCAGTCTGGTGTGAAAATGTTCTGCTCATTCAGATTTATTCAGGAATTGTGATGGGTTTATTTCGTAGTGGCTAGCAGTGCCAAGCTTTCTATTCTCTGCCATTAGCATAAACTCTCCATTGAGTATTCTATTCAACTTTATAGAAATCGCTCTAAATTTCCATCAATTTTTGGAGAATAATGCATTTTTATGTTTCTTAAGCTCTTTGGATAGAACTGTATGGTAGGAATACAATTATCTATAAAATGTTACAGGTTCAGCCTCTAAGCTATATAACAGTCTGTTAAATTCCTTAAAGTCAAGGAATTCCTTAAAGGCTCAGTGGAATGATTTCTGAATTAAAGCTCTATGAAAAGTAACAGAATATGGCATAGCAGCTTTAGAGGAACAAACTCCTCCAGGTTTGCTTCACATGAGAGTTTTGTGCTTTTAGACTTCTTTGGCTGTAATTTATTTTTTTTTAAACTTTAGGAAAAAATAAACAAGAAAAATAAACAAAAACAACACCAAAATACCTGTTATAACAATAAACTATCTCCACATGCCTGATATGGAGATGAAGTTCCCATTCAGTATATAAATAGTGTGCAGATTTCTATAATGCCTGCCTAAGTACAGTTGATATAATCCTATTTGTTTCACTGGACTCCGTAGTTGCATTGAATTTTGGTGCAATGCCAGTGAAATGGACTCTAGGGGTTAATTTGGACAAAATAATTTGACCTTAAAGAGATTTCTAGAGAACAGCATTTCACCTTCACTATCTGCCTTGGAAAAGAGTGCTTGAGTTTTAAATGACACTTTGAAATTGGTCCTTTTGCTCACCCCCTTATTATCAAAGTAATTGCTGCACATGATAAATTGGTTGATAGTCACTGGGTTTAATCTAGGTGAGACTTCATGAGACTTTGAAGAACTTGCATGTTATGTAAATATAGAAAGCTTCTTTCTATATTTCTCTTTCTTTAGGGTAGTTTTTAGTGTTTATCTGAAGTCTTATTTCAGGGGAGAATGATTTCTCCTTCTAACTTGCTTTGGTGCCTACATTTATATATAAACATATATAGTATGTTTGTTACTGAGCAGTCACATCTCTGACTGTGAAGGCTTTGTTGTCAACAACTTGCTGCTCTGAGAGAGATCCAGTTTGTTTCCATTATAGACGAAGGCACAGCCAAACAGGAATTTGGTTTTCTGTTTGCATACACTGCGTGGGTACAGGAGTGACAAAGTCTGAAGGAAATTGTAAGGACTTAGCTGCAAGCAGTGACAGACAGAACTTTTTCCAGTGTGTGTGTAGCCTCTATTTCCTGAACTCATAGGGATGAGCATCACTGTGGTTTTCATGATCATTTGACCCTTACAGTACACCCAGTCTGTAAGACTGAGAAAATGAACATATGCAACAATGGTCTTGTGTCTGACCTGAACTGAATCACTGATCCCTGCTTATCTCACGAATGGATTTTATAGATGTTATTTGTTTGATTTTAAGCAATTGTAAAAGCAGGAAAGCAAGTAACTTTCTTTGAAGTTGAGAAGTGTTGAAAGACAGTCAAATGATAGTCTAATGATTTTCTGAACCTTGTAATACAACTTCTATAGATCTCAGAGCTTTAAATGTGTGGGTCTAAAAGCAAAAATTAATATTCTTCTTTGGCCTTATTAACCCTAGTGATTAGCAGCAAAAGTTACTGAGGTAATTTGAGGGTGTTGCCATATCAATTTCAGGTAGTCAGTATGAATTCCAGTTTTTCTGAGTTAATTTTTGAGTAACATTTTCAAAGCATTTAAAAACAAGTATATTTGGTAATGATGTTTTTCTTTCTTAATTAGTGGAGTTCAAAATCTCTTATTCATCTCTAGTTTATCCCTTCAAATTCCCAGGCTAACTAACATGTTCATTGCCATGTAATTGAGCTGGGGCTTGAAAGAAAAGGAAAAAGCTGTGAGTTGTGCTCCTTTGAGAGACATCCTTTCAAATTATATCATGCTTAGAATCATATTTTGATGCTGAAACCTGTGGCTGTATACCAGGGATGAAGAAATGAAACCACTCGTATCCAGCAAGAAAGTGATGTATTTAATTAAATAAATGCCCACTTATATGTGTAATCACATAAGGTGATTGGTCAGTGATCACCCACCCTCTAGGGTGATTGGCTAAAGTCTTGCAACACCCATTTCAATAACATTTCACCAGTGTATCATAAACACAACTTAGACAAACACCAGATGTTCAGATAGTTATACAAAAACCATCTTATTGTTTTCATAGCTTGTGTGAGAAAGGAAAGATTCTCACAGAATATTGCAAGAAGCTGGAAAAACCTTTCTAACAGCCCTTTTTGTATCCACAGAAACACACTCCAAAAATCCAAGTGTTTCAAATATCAAATTTTCACTACACTTTGTTTTCTTTCAGGGAGTATCTCCCCTGACTGTAGAATCCCACACACATAAAACACGGTTACTGCTTTTTAAATGCCATTGATTCGGGAACCATGTGCATAGGACACACATTATCATACATCCACATATGAAATTGTACATTTAGTCTGTCAGGACTATTCCTCTAACCTGTTCTTGCTGACTTCCATTGCATCTCTGCTTCTCCCACACACTTCTTTTAACTCAATCTCTGATAAGGTCCATG
Organism: Gymnorhina tibicen; assembly: GCA_013399875.1. Classification (NCBI taxonomy): domain Eukaryota; kingdom Metazoa; phylum Chordata; class Aves; order Passeriformes; family Artamidae; genus Gymnorhina; species Gymnorhina tibicen. Next base: position 65,821 of record VXAZ01007496.1, read on the forward strand.
TTTTCAGAGCTATGAAGAATTTTTTCTTACATTTGGCTAGTCTCCAAAGAGGTCATTCCTATAAGAGGAGACAAGAACCTGGAATGCTGGACTCTTTCCAAAACTGTGCTTTACTTTAACAAGTCATTTGTTCGCTTTTCAGCTTCCTCTAAAATGAGCATAACGATTGTTAACATTGCAGAGAATGTTAGAAGAATTTTATAAGCTCCGCATGGGCTCTTTCTACAAAGAAACTCACAGCACATAGAAATTGTATCTTGTCACTGACCGCTTGACTGCCCGGAGGCCAAGCAGGCAACTTGCTTCAGGTGCCTCAGCGGCGAGACAGTCTGCGCCCTAGCAGTCAGATGGAAGCTCCTGGTGGAGCAGTCTGCTCTCAGGCTCTCTGTGGAGCTGGCAGCAGTTGGTTGTAACAGTAGCGATCAGCAGAGGCAAAGGAGGAAAGAGGGACTCTTTGTAGCAGCACCCAAGTCTTTATTCCCCTCCCGAGGGTTGGGAGAACCAAGGGTGAACAGCAACAGAAGAGCGCAGAGGGGCAGTTACACGGCCTTTTATACACTAAGTACCAAGGGGAGGAACAAGGGGATAAACCAATGAGAGTGTGACGAACAGTGACAGGTACCCAATAACAGGAGCCCTAAGGAGGGATTAATTCAAACAGTCCAATGGGGAATATGGCAAAACAGAACTTTCTAGAGACTAATTGAATAAACATAAAGGTGGGGTGGAACAAGGGAGGAGATATAACTTATTATAACTTATGACTGACAACTTGGGGGTGTGGTTTGTTCTTCGGAGCCACCTTCAGGCTCTCCCTCAGACCCACTGTCCTGGGCAGGAAAATCAACCCATTGAATGTCCTCATTGATGCAAAGCCCAAAGGTGGGTTGGGCCACCGCCACAGTATCTGAATGTTAGAAACTGCCTTCTGTCCAGATTTTAGCACAATATGATTCTTTGATTGATCTATAGTAATGCTTTTTTTTTCATGGAATAGAGATAGTTGAATGGAAATGGTTTTAGAAAGATGAAAGCTACCTTTGCTGCTACCAATTACCCATTAAAGGGGGAAAACCAGTAACAAAGGCAAACCCAGAAGTCAGTAGATTATTTACTTTTATTCTGATTAGTTTGTGAAAGATACTTTTGGTTTGGGATTGGATTTTTTTTTTTTTAATTGTAGATGGGTTTGTTGGGTTTTGGGTTTGGGGTTTTTTTTTCATAAAAATGTGAAGTAACACTCTAATGTCTTCAACTGCTGTTTTAAAAGTATTGGATGGAGATTCACTTGCCCTTTGCTCTTTCAGGCACAAATTATGTCTTGTCAAACCAGACATTTGCAGAGAGTCTTGGAGAATTGTTTCTCAGGCCAAGTTACTCTTTGTGGTCTTCTATGTTTGCAGAATGAAAAGATGATGTTTGACAGCATTGGCAAGTCTGTTACATGGATGATGAATTCTCCTCAGCAATGATCAGTGTAAATTGATGTAAATCAACTCCTTGAAGGAGGCAGGGCAGTTAATTTCAGGAAGTGTAAAGTTAAATGAAACCAAACAATTAATCTTTATGTATGCAATGATTTAAATTGACTTACTGGCAAAAGACTGTATTTGCAGTTATCACAGTTGCTGTTATTTAAAAAAAAAAAACACCTGGCTTTATGCATATAAAAGCTCATTAAAATCAGAAAAATTAAGCAGAAATCTATAATGTCCTTTTAGAGACTTTCCAAATTGCAGGAAGATTCAGAGCTGGGCTTTAGCTAGGACAACTTGGTAGGATATTTTCAGAATTTTTAAGCTTACAAACTATATTAGTAGCTGTATTCAACTTTAAGTGGATCTGAAAGTAAACTGTCTTTAACAAAGCAGTGTTTTGAAATTTCAGATCCTTGGCTTCTGTTTCTGCTCTTTCACCTGTGGTGCAGCTGTGGCTTTCTCTAGGAAGTTCAGTTTTATTCTGACATCAAATTCCTGGTAGCTCTCTAGAGTTTGTATGTAGCTTGTTAATACACTCAATCTATGACTGTGGTATACATGGTAGCACCCCAGTTTGGTTTTGGGTGGTAGTTACAGTCTGATCTGAATCCCTGAGGGGTCCCTAAATATGGTCTATTTTCATGTCTGTGATGGTGTTGGGGTTTTCCTCCTATATTATTCTGTGAAAGCCCAATGAAATGATAGCCTACACTTCTCAAATTCTGCAGTGAGCTAAATTTGTAGGCCATGCTTAAAGTTCTATCATGAGTTTACTCCAAAACAAGTTTTATTACAAGAATATTGTAGTTCTTTCTGTATATCAGAGATATGAACCTTTAAGCTTCATGGGTTTAGACTTCTGAGATGGGATTAACTTTTTAATGATTTGGTCCTTGATTTCCATTTTCTTTTTAGAAACTGTAGTTCATTATGTTTGTCTTAAATTGCTTCCTGCATTAGTGCATTAGTTTTAATCTGCCACTGATGTTGGATACTTAAATTAAAAATCTGCCATCTTTCAACTATAATCAAAACTAGGTGTCTTTTTAAGGTTTGGGCAATTTATAGAGCAGGCAATTACATTGAACATTTTAAAGTTCTTTTAGGTTATGTTTTGGAAGGGATTATACCTTCAGTGTGCATGCTAACAAGCAAATTAAATGATTCATAATTCATAATAAGCCTGCTCTAGCCTACTCAGTGTTTCTACTACAGATTTGTTCAAGTTTGTGTGCTGAGAATATCCAAGTAAAACTTTTGCTCATAGCTCCCCTTTCCCCACCAATGATGATGAATAGAGTGATGTTGCTTCTTATCCTGCTTGCTTGAGTTCTCTATATTTAATTTGCAAAACACTGCCAAGGGAAGCTAAAGACTGTTTAGAGGACTGGGGTAGGTCTATTTGTTTCCATCTACTAATTTTTTCTGTCCTGTTTGTTTTCTTTATTTTTCCTCTGTATTTGGCAGGGAGTGGACATGAATTTGACTGTGTTCTGTTGAACAGCCACCACTGCCTCAAGCTGTTTCAGTCACCCACCTTGCCAAAACACTTTTTCTTTCCAGTTTTTTCTCCTTGAAAAAGGGAGGGGGTTTAGGGCAGAGATTGTCACCTGAGAGTTACTTTGAGACTAACTGGGTTGGTATCACAAGGTGAAATAGTTTTATCATCCTGAAGTGGGGCATAAAATGTTGAGAAATTAATAAACAAAAAATCCTGCAAACACACGTTGTCTCAACCAAAATGGTTTTGGTTTCTATTACTGCTGTCTCATCATCATATCTTTAAAGTTAAATTGCAAAGTGTTGCTTGAAACAGAAACTTATTTAAATTAGATCCATATCCTAATATGCCATCTTTAGTTTTGATTTATTGATTGTACTATGCTTAGAAATTTATCACAACTGATTTTACTTTGCTACCTGTTTCTATCTGAAGAGTTCTCAAAAGTTTAAAAAAAAAATCAGAAAATACCCCATATACCTGTAGGAGCTGGAATCCTTCCATATGTTGGTAACTTTATAACAATAAGTATATAATTAACTATTTACTTTACCACCTGTCAATGTCTTGCACTTGTTTTAAAATCTTCTGTTTAAAAATTATCATCTTGCTCTATAGACCTCAAAATCCTGATTTGCAGGGACAGATAAATTGTTTCATACAGGTTAAGATTTGGGAGGCTTACAAATGCAATAGAAAATTTACAGTTATTTGAAACTATAAAATAATATATTTTATACTGTGGAATTTCTGAATCATATTTCCCCACCCTGTGCTGCAAAGGGAGAGCTCTGTCCAAAGCATGTCTTGCTATGAACCCATGAGAGCCTCATTCCTCCTGCTGTGTATTTTTTAATATGCTGTCTGATGCGGAAGACAGTTTAATGAGAATTCTGATCATTAATTCAAATTTAACTGCTGAAAATGAACAGTTGGTAATCAAGTGAATGTGATGTGATGACTAATTAGTTGATGTAACAAATAGCTAAGATGCAGTTAATTTTTTTAAGCAAATATTTGAATTGTTTGAGAAAATATTTTGTAATACAAGCAACAAGACTTTGCTCTACTATTTTTAATTGCAATCTCAGCTTATTCGAGAATGACTTGCAGTGTACCTAAGAAGGCAGGCTTCAAGGTCAGACTTAATCAAAAGGTAGATTAAGTCTATCATTACATGTTTGGCTACAGAGATAAAAAGAGCCAACATTTTTAATCTCGGTTACTGTATAGCTGTCCTCAAACTTACAGTTCATTCCCTATGCACAGCATGGAGTTGCAAGTCATTTTAGAAAATTCAGTCTTTCCTTGAAATATACCATCATGGATTTATTTAAAAGTTTAATCATGTTCCCTCTTTTATCACAGTTTCCATAATTTTATCTTATACAGAAAAAAATGCATTAATGAAGTCATGATTAACACTCCACTTCTTAGTAAGCAGTATTTTAATGGTAGTCATTGTGCATAATAGAGGGTGTTGCTGGAAAGCTTCTGCTGGCTGATTGTGAACAGCATTTAATTAGAAATGCAGCCCTGGAGCAGGAGGGGAATCTGTGCTCTCAGTTGCCTCTGCTGGCAGCTCTGCCCAGGGGCAGTTTGGGGACCCAGGGTATCCCCTTAAGAACAGGCTGGGTGAGAGGTACTGCTGCTTGGGGGAGAGCTGATCCTCCAGCTCAATGGGCCCTCAGTGGTGTGCTGGGACCTCAGCACTCCTCTTCCTTTCAGTCTGGAGTCCTTAGGGATACTGAGGTGCTTGTCTGGTAAGCAAGGCCTGTAATGGGAGTGGAATTAACTCACTCATAGAAAAAATTTTCTCATTCATTTTCCTCCACTGAAACAACCTTGTGAGTCTACAACCTTGTGAGTCTAGGGAGGAAAATAAAACTGCTAGTGACAGGTTACATTTTGCATTCAGTGAAATCAAATTCCCTCTGTTTCAATCTAAAAACAGCTAGGGATACACTAAGTCCTCTTTTAATAACCATTCACAGTGTTTTGCTAAAAGAAAAGAATTGGAAACTGTTTTCCTTGGGACTTCAAAGCATAGAGTAAATGAAGTCTCAGCTTCTTGTACAAAACAGTCCTTTGGAGACCCATTGTCTTTTGGGGGTTTTATTTAGTTTATTTTGTTTGCTTTTTTTTTTTTTTTTTTTTTTTTTTTTTTTTTTTTTTTTTTTTTTTTTTTTTTTGTCTTTTCCCGGTATTTCTAGAGCACAGGCTAACAAGCCAAGTATGGCATGGATTTCATGTGTATGTCAGAGCATACCTGGATAGCCCAGAACTTCAGGAATGCTCTTTTCTTAAAACTGAAGAATCTGGTGCCTCTAAAAGGCAAATCCCAGATCATAATGTGATTGGGTTCCTCACATTTAGAGAAAGGAAATTTTTCAAGTGAATGCAAAATAGGATCAGGGATCTAGACAGTAAGAACCCTGTGTCATAGCAGGGACCTCAAAACAGAGCACTGCCTTTCTGATAGTAGCATGCATTTTTCATCTATATGCTCAAGAAGAAAACTGGTGGCAAAGCATTTTTTGTTAATAATGAAAGTGGAAAGGTTTTCACTTGCATCTCTTGTAGGAAAAGAAACAATTCAGAAGTGAAACGGATAAATGCTGAAAAAAAATGTCCTAATTAACAGACTTGTTTGTTATGTTGTTTCATGGGGTGTGAACTATCCACTTTATTGTTCTCTATTTTTATTGCTGTTACTGCTCAGGAGTCCACCACATTACGATTTTTTTCTTGTTACTTGATTAGACTAAAAAAAGGTTTAGTGGAGCTAATTGTTCTAATTAAAAGAGTGATTCTGTTAAAAACTGGGCCTGCTAATAAAACTATAGCAATTGCAAACCAGAATGGACAAATGATTCCCTCAGTCTGACTATCTGCCTCTCCGCAGAAGTCAAAGTCACATAAAGCACTTCACAGTCCAGTATCTCAACCTGCCCCAAACATCTGGATCCCTAAAATGTGTTCTGCTTGAAACTGCAAACCATACCAGAAATGTCTGTTACATCTGGGGCTAAACCACACTGGGCTTGAGTGGGCATGTGGGGCCACACTGGAATAATCCTTTAACTTCAGAATCTGGGAGCATTAGTTGTCTGGAGAAGAGGCAAGAGAAGAGCATGGTATGAATAGACAGAATTTACAGATATCATCTCTGGCTACAGAAGATAAAAACTGTGTTCAGAAGAAACCCTACAGCAGCAAATAGAGAGACTAAAAAAATGCTTTGAAATAGAAATACAAACTTAGAGTGAGAAGAGATTTCTTATGCTATTATACTTCTCTATAGCGAGACAACTTTTTCAGAAACAGAATTGATAACTTGTATACATAATAGATCCCTCAAATTAAGCTCATTGTTCAGGCACAAATGTCAAAGATCTTTGATGAGGGAGAGTTGTGGTTTTGCTCTTTGATAGGAGAGATTTGTGCTAAAGGTAAACCATTCATATGAATATTTTCAGGCTGTTGTCCAACAGCCAATTTGGACTTTGCTGTGAGTTCTCTTCCATGAAGAAATTGGCAGCTGCTTTTTGCCATCGAAAAAATCCAAAATACATATTGCCCTTTTGATTTTTCAAACCGGGCTGAAAGAAACTTCTAAGTTCAGTGTATATCAGCTTTTCCTTTGTGTTTACTCTAGGGCATCCCAATGCACTTTGGTTCTGGCGACTGTATGTACATCTGGTTCTATTCAACAGTTCTGTGTGGCACCTTCTGTATTCAATATATCACTGATCACAGAGAGCTTTCTGAATCTGGGGCTGAATCCGAACCTCTGCCATTGCCACTGCTTATGGTCACTGTCTCTTTCAAAAAAAGGAAAAGGGCTCCAATAAATTCCCCTTCCTGTGGGCATTTTTGACTAGCTAACTAACAAGTCTTGAACACTTTTTGAGGAAGAATTCCATTTCTTATGCATGTTTCCATATATGAAGTAAATCAGCCTCTCAGAACATCAATTAATCAAAAATTGTTTTTTCAAAAGGATCAAGGAATGAATGTTAAAAAATTCTGTAATAGTAAAATCCTTTCTTTTTCTTCTTGCTCTACTGAAGGAAGAAAAAGAGTAAATTAAGTTTAAGTGTGTCTTGGGGTGACTTTATGCTGTTGTATCCCCTATCACTGCTCTATGCCCAGACATGATTCCTGAGCCTTTCTATGCCTTTAAAACTGGCTGCCAGAGACAGAGAAACAAAAACTGAGTGAACTTTTCAAAACAGTTTGTGCTTCAAGGACACAGAGATTAGCTACTTCTGCGGCAGGCAGAGGAAGCATCGCTTCTTACTTTTCAGTCAGCTTTTTCGGCTCTGTTTCTTCAGAGAGAGAAGGAGAGTTGAGGATTTTTTTCCTGGGACTTCGGGATTTTTCCCTTCTTCTCTTCTGGACTTGTTCAGAACACCAGAACATCAGAACCCCACCAGGGGACCTTCCACCGGCCTGGAAGGGGGGGCCCCCCACACCGACCCAGCTCTGAGGAGGAGGAGAGAGGCCGCACCCACAGAAGGACTCTAAAATCTTTCAGGTTCTCTCTCCAGAGCGAGAGATTTTATTATTTAGCATTGTTATTGTTATTATTTTCCTGTGTGTTTGTTAAATAAATAGTTTTTATTTTCTCCTTCACTTTCCTCCGAGGAAAATTTTTTTCCCGAACCCAGTTGGGGGGAGGGCTGGTTGTAACCTGCCTTCCTTTGAGGAGACGTTCCTTTTGGACGTTTCCCTGAATTTGGCCTAAGCCACCACAAAGTGTCATCAGATATGGCATGCACACTGAGCTTAGTTTGTACTGTGAAATGTAGTTGGTTTCCAGCCATCAGGGTTGGGGTGTAGCTTTAGCTGTCTTAGTCAATTCCTGTCTTTTTTCATTTGTGGAATTTTGTCATCTCCCTCTGGTGGCAAATGTATGAAATAGCCATCACTCAGCTGCTGCAGGGGAGAGGAACCCTTAAGTCTGTTCCAAGGTGCACAGTTGAAATCAGCAGACTTCCAGTTACAAATATGCAAAGCACAGCATCCTTGCTCTCTGGAGCATAGCTTAGATGGGAAAAAGAAATGTAGGTTGGCCTGACAGCTGGGATTTGCAGTATCCAGTTTGCAACAATATCAGGAAAAGGCAACAAGAACAGAGGCTCTTGCAACACAGGTGGAAGGATGGAGTCCCAGACTTTCATGTGACACAAAACACTGGCTTGCAAGTCCAATAGTCCCTATCAAAATCTAATATTAAAACAAAGTCTCAGAAAGGACAGGTTTTGAGCATAGGAAAATTAAGGATTCCAAAGGGTAATAACTGGACCAAGACTTGCCTAGTTTTGTACTTTTCAAGACACAGAGATGAGAAAAGCAAAACAGTGCTTCCTGCCCATTGGGGTTTTTGCTTGAGTAACACTGTTGTCTGTTTAAAAAGGTCTTTATGTGAAATTGATTCTTCCTTAAGAATCAGAAATAATAGCCCTGCTTTGCTTTTCTTGTTAGATCACTTGCTGCACCTTTTCAAGTGTGTGCTAATATCAGAGTATTTCAAACACTTCTCCATTAAAACTATTCAGCAAACTTGGAAGTCTACCTTAAAAACTTCCAGCTGATTTAAGGCGTAAGTGATGTATCTACGCTCTGCCTGTCATGAATAATTTAACAACTGAAGTATTCTGGCTCCCAAAAATTATAACTTGAAACAGTTGTTGAGAAATCCACTCAACCTGGCTGTATCTCTTTTTTCCCCTGATCCTATGTATATATAGCTGGATGTATCCACATTAATACTGCCTTTGCCTTTAGTCATCAGTCCTTTGAGTCTTTACAGCTAATCTCTCTGTGTGTAGAACATAAGTAGGTGTTCTATATAAATAAACTCCCAAAAGGGAACCAGATGCTGAACTTTTTAGCTGAGTAAACAGAACCACTGAAAGGTGATATAATATGCTTGGCATCTGTGAGTCAGCATTAAGATGTGCTCCAAAACAGTGACAGTTTCTGGATATAAAGAACTCAATGTGCTCTCATTAGCACTGCTGGAAATTGCTCCCAAGGGTTGTGGTTCTCACTCAATTCAGATCACTTACGTAATTTCTGAGTATGAACAGTTTCAGGCAACTGCAATGTTCACTGATTTTTGCACCGCTTGGTGAACTTTCCATTTAAAGATTTCCCAGCATTGAGTGTAGAGCTAATACTTCAAGTTCAGTAGTCTCAAAGAACTCCTGAAATGTTAGATTAGAAAATGCTACTCACAAGATGCTCCCTGCCCTCCTTAATGATCTGAGCAAAAAAGCAGAGACAGAAGCAGAGAGTCTGTTGGGTCAGGGCCCTGATTCACCCTAACACTCATCTTCATTAATCTTCTGTTTACATTGTTGAAAAAGTACATGCTGCCTGTGAAGTGAGATAGCTTCATAGTCAAGCTGGATATCTGATTCCTGGCCTGACAGTCAGTGGAATTTAAATGCACTTAGAGTGTGGGAATGTGTGAAGCCCCAGTGATTAGAGAGTGACTGGATGTACAGCAGCGACTGCCTGCAAGTGCTGATCACCTTTACTAATGAGGTTTTCCTTACCTGGGGTAAAACTTACCAAGTGAGCTTTATAGAGAGTTCATCCATCCTGGGGTGAGTTCCATATTTTAAGGAAACTTCCACCGAAGTCCTGCTCTGAGTTTTCACTGCTACCAGCCACCCCTGAGCCATGCAGTCAGTGCTGTGCTGACAAGCTGTTTTGTGCTGCTTACAAATACAAAGGATGCTGAACAGCCAGCCAGAGAAGATTCAGCAGGCAGGCTGGCCACAGACAAGCTATGAAACTCTCCTCCTTTTAAAAAAAGGTCAAGCTGGCACAGAAGTCCTGCCTTCTATGACTGATTGGTTTTTTTCCTACAGACTGGTAAAGCAAAGATTCTATGTATTCCCAGAGCCACATGCACCCATGCTTTGATGTAACTTGACCGAACCTGAACTGTGGCTGGAGATCTCTGTGCCCAAGATACAGGAACATCAAGCCCCCTGCCCCACCCAGTGCTGCCCTTACCCTGCCAGTCTCCCAGTCTTTAAACAACTGCTTCCTAAAAAGCATATTTTCCAAAAGACTGAGCCAAGTAATGGGAGGTTACAAATCTACCAGTTATTTATCTGAACACACCTTGAGAGCAACATGAATAAAACATTTGCATTCTTAAGCCCTTATGTAAATTCTAGGTAATCATAAAATAAATATTTTCAAGCGTGGTAAGGGTATTTGAATGCAGCTACTGTATTGGTGAAGCACTTGCCAATTTTTAAATGTGGCTGATCCTGAAATATGGAAATCCATAGCTTAGGTTTGGACACAGAAGGCTGAGGCGGTGCTGGGGGTTGGTATTTTTTTGTTGTTGATTAGTTTCTTTGGTTTTATTGTGGGTTGTCTGGCATTTTAAATACAGCCAATATAGCTGAAGTGGATAAAATCTTGGTCTTAGTCTGCAACTGGTTAATCTATTTCTGAATGTTTATTCAGAGGTTTTGCAATTAAAGATTCTTTTGGACAGTATCTCATTCTATGACGGGCTTTAAAAAGTGCTATCAGTTAAATATTAATGTCATTTTTAGTTCTGTAATATTGTGAAAAGCAAAATTCAGGAAGTGCAGAGGTAGAAATTAGATTTATTTTCCATGATTCTGCCATTTTAATATAGTTTATAGGCAGGATGGGTAGAGGTATAAGAAAATATTAAATTTATTTCTTCTAAGGGGACAAGCTGGAATGCTAGTGAGGATTTAAGCAGCGTTCTTTCAACAGCGCCCTTGTGGGCACTGGGAGAGCTCTGGGCAGAGCTATGCTGCTGACTTGCACAGGAGGGCAAACAGGTGCTTTGGAAAAGCTGGTAGATAATTACATGGGTGTGATAATGAGGTACTGGTTTGGTTCTCAGTGCTTTCATTCTGACAGCAAATTCTTGAGCCTCACCTTTTGTCGGTGGGATAAAATTGTGTAGCCAAAGAACACAGGCATGACCAAGTTTGTAGGAAGGTGATTTTGGTTCGCCCTGAGATTTTTCTTAGCAGTTTTTGCTTTTCATTTAAGTTCAAACAGAATACTAGTTGCAACACCTCCATGGGAAACATCCAAGGGTTATATTTCTGTTTTTCTAACCAAAGCCATTGGTCTGTGTAATTTATATCATGACTTTGCATTTCCTCTCTCTGATTACTGCCAAGTACGTAGGGCTTTACTAATCTCTTCGCAGGGATTTATAAAATGTCCTCTGGTTTTCCTTGTTGCAGGTTTCCAAGCCACATATTTGGCTTCACTTTGGGGGTTGGATTGAGTCAAAAGAACAAAGCAAAAGACATGTAATTCACCATGATCATTTTGACTTGTAGCCAATGTTTTATAAGTTGGGAATTTCCACGGATGCAGAAGGTATATAGCTTCCCAAATCTCGACATTCAGAGGGTTTTGGATACACTTTAAGCCTCTTTTACAATCCTATGCTGAAATGGCACACCTCTGCTTTCCTTTCTAAATATGCATTTCTTAGTTTATTTTTTTTTAATTGACACATTCTCCATATTTAAAACTTGTACCTCCCTGGAAGACATTAATCTTGCTGACTGAGTGGTGTTGACAACCCAGTATAATTACACATGATACCAAATGACTACTTGGGTCAACACAAGTTACCAAGTAGGTGATTTTCAGATGACTCCCATTCCTTCCAAAATTAAGGGGAAATGATGGGCCTTAGAAACCTGACCAGAAAATCTTAGGTTTCTGAAAAATGTTGTCAATTTTAATTCGTGATGTAGTCAGCTGGCAGCTAATTAGTGTTCTACACCAAAGACAAGTTTCTGTCTGGCTAAGAAACTTTATCATGAAGAACATACTCAAACATTTTACAAAATATTATGGAATTGTCAACATTTTCAATGGAAGAGTAAAACGCAAAATGCTTTAAAGCTTAGCAAATTATACATATTTAACTGTCATTGTTATCAATCCAGCCCTTCTTCCACCATTTTGCGAATAGAAGAGCAATGACTACTTATAATAGTTAGTAATGGTCATTAGTTAATTGATAGTGTCGCATTCCACTGTGGGGAACTGCGAGTAGTTCTTTTAAAAATGGATAGTCAGGAACGAAATGAAGCCAAATGAGGCAAACCTTGTATCTGACAACCGTTTATTGATAATGAAAACGAGAAGGAAAACGAGTTGCCCAAATGAAAGAGGGCTAGAAGAGACAGAAAAGAAGAAAGGAAAATGAAAAAGGACTGGGGGAGGGGAGAGAAGAGAGAAGGGACAGAGAGAAGAAGAGGGCGTTACCACCAGCGAGTCAGGGCAGTGCTGTCGTTGTCCAGGCAGTGGACGCAGGAGTGTGCACGCTGCCTGCCTGTGGACGGGCTGGGTCTTAGCGAGCCTGCGCGGCTCCTGGAGGGGCGCGGCTCCATAGGCGCGGGTCCCGCAGCAACTCAGCGGTAAAAGGGCGCTCAGACAGGAGGACCAGAATCCTGGACAGGGTCACGGCAAGCAGCTGGATCGGGGTGGCAAGATTGGAAGCAGGCAACTCAGGCAAGGACACGGGGTGAAGTGGCAGGGTGGCGGTCAGGGGCACAGGATGGCAGGACAGTTGCGAGGGCGAACCAGTGAGGGCAGGAGAGCCAGGAGGCAGGCAGGCTGGGGCCAGGGCAAAGGAGGGAGCAAGCCGGAGCAACGAACAGTAGCGAGCCCCTGCGAGCAGCGACGCAGTTAGTTTTAACACCCCCCTGGCCCCTCCCAAAGTCTGTCCGCTAACAGGGAACCATTGGTCCAGTCCAAGCTTTCTTTGCCATCCATTGGTGGAGACCTTTTCATGACCTAAATGGAGAAGCCCCTCCACAGTGTATCCTACTGCCTGCCTCATGGAAGGTGTTGCCAGGCAAAGTCCTCCCAGAGACAGGGCTTCTTCTAGTTGCCTCCTGCGTGTGGCACATGTGCACCTGTCTTCCACATGCCTCCGACAACCATTGTTGAGGCATAACAAAACTGAATTGGCTCCTCACAGATAGTTACTAACTTCCTGACTCTTCAGGGTTTCCTTGACTTTGTAGATCCTGATTGCTGAGCAGCACTCTACAGTGACAAGAGTCAAATCTTGTACTTTAATAATTCCTATTAATCTGTGTAATTCTGTGACCAAATCAATAATTCCATCCCTTGTTTAAATATTTGATTAATTTTAGATAGGGGTATATTAACTTTGTATGACTGTGAACTGCTTCATGCTTTTGCTTAAAAAAAGGTGCAACTTCTGTCAAGTGCCTGGACAAATGTCTGTGGGAAGACAAGGATGAATAGCAAAACTTGAACCAAATGGGATTTCCTGTGTTCTCGCTTTTGTTTCCATACTGTTGAACTCAGATGTAGCAAACCTGAGAATGAAATCAAAGTGGGTGTTTTCTCTGCACCATCTTTAGTCCTGGAGTGGTGACCAAGAGGGAGGGAGCCTGAACCTCCTTTGCTCCTGATCTAGGGATTTCAGAGAAGGGGAGTGGATAACAAACAGTGCAAGTGATAAGTGATCTATGAGGAAGAAAATCAGGAATTACTTAAGTCACAAGTTTTGCTTTAGTTCTTATTGCCACTGGGGTTCGTTTGTGCCTGGGGACATGCAGAAAATTTGCTGTGAGGTTTTCACAGATTTGCAGGCATCTTTTTTTTTTAAAAAAACAAGTGAGAATACAAAACCTGGTTCAGTTATTGTGTTTGCCTTGATTATATGACAATGGCCATCAATAAAGTCATGATCTCACATTTTCTAAAATGGCAGAACAGGAAAGGAATATCTCAAATAGCAACAACTGAAATCCCATCCATAAGTCCTGCAAGTGAGCTGCATGTTTTTATAAAGCAGCTGTGCAGGTAGTAAACACCAAAGCAAGTATCTTCATGACAAGGTGGGAAAATAATTGAAGAAAATGTCTGTTTTCAGGTGAAGAGTTTTCATCTTGAACAATGGCAGTCAGGGTTATGATTTCATTTTTACCCAACTATGAACAGAAAGAAACAAAGTGCACATGTCAGGAATAGTAAAATACCTTGAACTTCTTAGAAGCCTTTTATTTTTAATTTTAACTAAAGAAACTTCAAAAATGCTTTTACAATCCTAAACTTAGATATGGTTAAGACTGGGAATTACAGTTGCCCCTTCTGTAACCTTTGGTGTTCCCCCCAATATTCTCTTTTTTCAAATGTACTCAATTTTATGAAGTCATTATTTTTCCCGTACTAATACATTCTCCTTATCATCTAATTAAGCACTGCTCCCAGCACACTTATGATGGCACGGTCACATCTGCTCTTGCTTCTCATCATTATTTCAGTGCAGGGCTTCTGCTGCAGTTGGCACAGGTGATGCTGTGACCGTAGTCAAGCTGTCTGCTGCTGCCTTTTGCTGTCTACAAGTCTACCAGTTTCCAGTTCAGCCAAGACAGAAATCCAAGCAGACAGCTGCTAGCAAATCTTAATTAAATTTGAGAGGGGCTTGAACAGGTAGAGAGCACCAAAATTCCTTAAATCCCTTCAGTTTTCAAAACTTGCGTTAGAACCATTCCTTAAGATTTCAGTTCTGCATGAAGTACAAGAGCACTTTGTAGCTTTTCATGTTCAGACATCTCATGTGTCTTCCCTTGCAATCACTCACTTCTCTTTCTCCTATGACCTCTTGTCACAAACCGATGGTTCATGCCTTAAAGATTGTTACAAAAGAGTTTTGCCCATTACAGCAAAAACTGTATAAAGAAGCTACAACCACAGAAACCCACACCTCCTTGAAGATGCCTGACTGAAATTTTGGACTGTGAGTTAAGCCACCTAGACAAGATAAAGGGAACACTACTGTTCAATCATCTCAGGTCTAGAGAGAAGAAAACAAGGCCGATGGAAAGGAATGCATCCACAAGAAAACCAAACACAGCAGAAAATCATCCCTGTCTGTGTTTGGGGTGGGGGAGACCGCAGCCCACAGAGGCCAGGTTTACACAGACTCCCCCTGAACCAAGCGGGGAAGAGGAGGTTTCAGGTGTGTGGCATAACCTCTGATCGGAGTCAGTGAACACTTATCCTCCCTTACACAAACTGGCCCAGCTGTGAAACCCCCAACCCCAGAAAGGCCACATCCATGGGACATCCATGTGGGAGACAGCTGAGGGGGTGTCATAATCCATCAGAGATCCCCAGAAGCACTCCCCAGGCTCATTCCTGAGGCCTTGCACCACAGCATTGCACATGACGCAAACTGATGCAACAGACCCAGAGTCTGCTGCAAGAGACTGTGTCTAACTGTGCCACTTCCCCCCAGGGGAGCTACCTGGGCATTCCCACCTGGCCTGAGTGTATATTAATCCATTGGATTCTATGCTTTTCAGGGGACCCTCACCACCTAGAAGACCAGCTGGAGAGGATCAGCAGAACATCGCTGGGATCCATGGAGCGGTGATATTTTCTTTAATCTGTCTCTGCCACTCTCTTTCTGTCCCCCCACCTCTTTTCTATTTCTTTCTTTCTCATATGTACTATCAAATAAAATCCATACTATTGACTTTGGCATATGGTCTTGTTTGTACCTTAATTCAGGCAGATGCATTTCTAATAACTTTAAAAGCTGGACCGTAACACCTCTGATGTGTTGAAGTAATCTCTGAGATTTTTTGTTACCCAAAAGTAACACAACAATGTAAAAAATCAAAAGCAAAATATTTTTATTCATTGTCATAATCTTTGGCCTTGAATTTGTCTAACCAGTGCTGATAATCTTATTGTTTGGTTTTATAACACCACCTGATATTTTATACTTTTTGGCAACCCTCCATTCTTTTATAAAGCTGTTTTGTTGACAGATTTCATTGATTTTTTTTATGTCGTCTATTGTGCAGGTCTTTATTCCGTGTGAATCCATGTGAAATACTGAAGTTGATGCTATAGAAGAACTATTGATAAATTAAAGTAGTGTACAATGAGAAATCAGGCAGTGACTGATGTCTTGGATGTCTTTCTACATGATTTATAGGTTGTATCTGAAATCAAGGCTATCCCTGCTTTTTTGCAGAGAGCTGTTTGCAGCTTTCTGGTTTTGTTTGAGGCTTTTTAATCTGAAAGGCTGTAGACAGAGGCTTGAAAGTTTTCTACAAATAGAGTGTTTGGCAGAAGAGCATCATACTTTAACCTAGAGTGAGTTCTTCGCTGATGAAGATGGTCAGAACATGGGCTTTGGAGTCTGGTAGTTTGTGGGCTATTATGGTTCCGTGGTCACTGCTGAGGCTGCTTGGTAACCATATTGCCAGGTTATCTCAGATTTCCCAATACAAGGCATAATGCAATGCAGAAGAGATGGAAATATGTTAGCAATGCAGTCTTTGATAAAAACTCCTTCAGCTATTTTACTACTGGAAAACTGAAAGCATAAGATCAAGAAAATACTAATGAAAATTATAGTCTTGGGCACCTTTCATTTCACAGTGCTTGAGATGTTGCAGTCTTCAGACATGCAGGCCTTGCAGAAAGCTGAAAATGGACTTTTAGTGTAATTTATATTAAAAGTTACTTAAATATAGGAATAGAACTACAATATGCTCTTAATATTATATTGCTCAGTACTCAGTAAGTGCTAGGATTATTAACAACACTTGATACATTGTGTGTTTAGCAATTACACAAATGCCATGCTGATATTCTCATCTCCCACCCTCATTACTGAGTTACTAACACCAAAGAATATGTGCAACTTTTCACTCATTTCTAGAAAATTTGCTAGAGAGGGGTTATTAACTTCTCAGATTTCTGACTGTGAAGCAAATGTAGCTTGAGGCTTAATGTGCTGACAGCGTTTCCCCATTTTTAAAGGTAGTCCAGCTGTCATGGTTACAGTGCAAGAAACCAGTCCGCCAAGCTTAATGAGAGTTTCAAGAGTGAGAAGAGAATTTGAAGTCCTTTGAAGAGATCATTAATAAGAAACTGGTTTAAAAAGGAAATTAAAACATCTTGCTATTCTCTAGTCTAATGTTATTTTGCAGATGTGGTGGACGTTGTTAAGCTGGTAGAACTGGATGATTTATTTCCAAGAAACTTTTTCAGAAGAGGAGGATGTTTAATGTTTCACTGTGCTACATGCCACAGATTTCCTTTTCTCTCATCTCTACTCCCCTCAACCCCTCTATAGTCTTTGTGGCTTTATCTCTTCCCTTTCTCCTGCATCCCTACCTTTATTTATCTCCAGGTAAAGATTCCCTGCGATGCCTCTGGGTTTTTTTGAATGCTGCTGCTTCATTTCCCTTCCCTTCTCTCCTCTCATATGCTCAGCAATCATCAGGCAAGTGCTCCAAGGTGACAGGAGGAAACTTCTGCTTGAAAAAGCACCAGTGTAGTGGGTTGGAACATAGTTGATGGATGAGTTGCTGAGCCAATGGCGCTTCTGCGATTTTGCATATTTAAAGTGCACGGAAGCGTAGGACTTTCCTTTTTTTCCGACACGCCTACCAGGAGGTGGGGGGAGGCCTCTGGGCGTCCGGACCTGAGCCAGGCCCTTTTTCCCCCTTCTCCCCCCTCCCCCTTCCTCTGGCAGTGGCAGCCGTGGGCCGAGCCAGCGGAAAAAGCATCTCAGAGCCATGGGCAGCCGTGGACAGCCATGAACTGCCGCACAACTGAACCTACCCAGCGCAGCTTCTGGAGACTGGCGGGCTTCTCCCTCCCCCTGTGCCCCCCCCCCACACACAGTCCCATAGCCAGGATTTCATCTAGAGCCGTGACCCCCATGCTGGAGCCGGTGGGAGCCGGCGGAAATCCTCTGCAGCCAGCACAGCTCGCACTAAACTGAAAAGAAATCAGCACAGCCCGCGAAGGAAAAGAACATGGTGGCTCCAAGGTCAGGAAAGAAAGAGAAAGTGGGTCACATGAGATGAAGCTAAAAATGGCGGCGGGGAAAAGAGGCAGAGGCGCAGTTTTTTGCGCGTAGCTTAAAAATGCTTTCTGCAGGCCATGGTAAAAACCGTAATATCACAAACTGTATGTCTCTTTAAATCCCATTTGAAGTACCTGAGGAGATGGGGAATTCATGTGGGTTGTGAAGATGTAAGAAGTGCCTATGCCAGGTTATGTAGTAGTGAAAGGCTTTTAGAGATTTGTGAAGAAGAGAGCCTTTGTGTTCAAGCCAGAATAACTCATCTCTAAAAAGACTAAAACCTTATGTCTATTGGGCCCATGATTGCAGTATAGATAAACTGTGAAATTTTTCATGGGAGAGATGTTTTCCACTGCAGCAGATTTCAGACGGGTCTGTTGCTGGTGACAGTTTGGAAACCA
The DNA here is from genome assembly GCA_013399875.1 of Gymnorhina tibicen. Classification (NCBI taxonomy): domain Eukaryota; kingdom Metazoa; phylum Chordata; class Aves; order Passeriformes; family Artamidae; genus Gymnorhina; species Gymnorhina tibicen. The sequence goes on from VXAZ01007496.1 coordinate 84,118, forward strand.
TGTTAAAGCAGAAAGAACTCTTTTTTCCTTGACTGTTGGAGAAACTTTTAAGAACTGCAACACTGACAATCATCCCATGTTTTGGGTTTTTTTCCTTTGTGTGGTTTCAGTAGGAAAAAGGGGGTGCTGGAAGAGAGGGGAGTTCTGCTTTAATTTGTTATTATTTCTTTTTACTTGGAGGAGAAGTGTTCTGAAGGTTTATTCTGACTCTTTTTTTTTTTTTTTCCTTTTAGTTCTGTTAATAAAATTCTTTATATTCTTTAAAGTTTTGGGCCTGCTTTGCTTTCTCCTAATTCTTATCTCACAGAAGGAAAATAAGTAAGCAATGGATTGCGAACTAAACTACTACACTTAATTGGTGTTTCTGCCCAGTTTCGAACTGAACTAGCAATGGAGCAGTTGGTGTGGTTGGACACAGCTGGCCTTGAAAGGGAACCACCCTGAAAGATCTGGCTGGGACTTTGAAAATTCTGTAGCTCTGTGCTTCATACATAAGTGGCAAAGGCCTGCGGGGGGACTCAGGACATAACAGCCAAAATGTGAGAAATGAGCAATCTGAAGGTGTTTCTATTATAATGGTTTCACAAACTAGTGAGCTGAAAGTGTTTCTTGTTAACATCTTATGTAATATTTCTTGACCCCAAGTAATCTCATTGTGCCAGCCTCCTGCTTTCTGACTCTGGTTCCTGTGCTGGGAAGGGGGAAGAGCTCTTTTCTGGCATGCATCTCTCCTGTGCAGTCTCTCAGTGAACTCATGGCAATAAGAAAGAGTTGGCCAGCATATCTTTGTGTCAGGGTTTGCACAAATGGATTTGTTTGAAGCAAATGGTTTCTCAAGGGTCTGCACTGTACTTCATCTAAACATTGCAGACTGCTGATGTAACTCATTCTTGAAATGCCCTGTTCATGTTATGATATGTGCAGGAAGTGGGGGTCTTCAAGCAGTCTTTGTCTTAGAAATTCCAGTTGTCCTTAATATCAGATCTATTGGGGTTGTTCAGATCTTTAGACATGGAAAGAGACACAGCTTCCTTGGGAGTTTTATTCTCTTTCCAGAAGGCTGCAGGCATAGCAGAGGAGTGCTTTCAGGAGTGACCTTTTATCACACCAGAGATAATAGTATGATGTTTGTTAATTCACTGCCATGGTGCTTTAGGCAAATGTGATGGGTGGAGAGGCAAGAAATGTATTTGATAATGTCATCCTCTGTAAAAACAAAAAGATTATAAGGAAATGCTTTATTATCATTGCTCACAGTGGTGGCTTTCTGGTTTTCAAAATCCAACAATATGTCAAATGCTTTCAGAACTCTAAGAACTCTAAGAGTTCTTTCATCAAGTAATTTACAGTCATAGCAGGCTGTCATCTGCTGGTGTGCATGTGCATTTTCCATTTTTTATTGCCCTTTTCCACAAAAAGGAAAAAAAGAAAAGCATCAGAATGTTCTCTTGTCAAATGAAAAGAAAAAAATAGGAGAGAAGGACTGCAACATGAGTAGGGAGTTGTTATTTATTTGGCTTGTTGAGGGNAAATTCTTTATATTCTTTAAAGTTTTGGGCCTGCTTTGCTTTCTCCTAATTCTTATCTCACAGAAGGAAAATAAGTAAGCAATGGATTGCAAACTAAACTACTACACTTAATTGGTGTTTCTGCCCAGTTTCGAACTGAACTAGCAATGGAGCAGTTGGTGTGGTTGGACACAGCTGGCCTTGAAAGGGAACCACCCTGAAAGATCTGGCTGGGACTTTGAAAATTCTGTAGCTCTGTGCTTCATACATAAGTGGCAAAGGCCTGCGGGGGGACTCAGGACATAACAGCCAAAATGTGAGAAATGAGCAATCTGAAGGTGTTTCTATTATAATGGTTTCACAAACTAGTGAGCTGAAAGTGTTTCTTGTTAACATCTTATGTAATATTTCTTGACCCCAAGTAATCTCATTGTGCCAGCCTCCTGCTTTCTGACTCTGGTTCCTGTGCTGGGAAGGGGGAAGAGCTCTTTTCTGGCATGCATCTCTCCTGTGCAGTCTCTCAGTGAACTCATGGCAATAAGAAAGAGTTGGCCAGCATATCTTTGTGTCAGGGTTTGCACAAATGGATTTGTTTGAAGCAAATGGTTTCTCAAGGGTCTGCACTGTACTTCATCTAAACATTGCAGACTGCTGATGTAACTCATTCTTGAAATGCCCTGTTCATGTTATGATATGTGCAGGAAGTGGGGGTCTTCAAGCAGTCTTTGTCTTAGAAATTCCAGTTGTCCTTAATATCAGATCTATTGGGGTTGTTCAGATCTTTAGACATGGAAAGAGACACAGCTTCCTTGGGAGTTTTATTCTCTTTCCAGAAGGCTGCAGGCATAGCAGAGGAGTGCTTTCAGGAGTGACCTTTTATCACACCAGAGATAATAGTATGATGTTTGTTAATTCACTGCCATGGTGCTTTAGGCAAATGTGATGGGTGGAGAGGCAAGAAATGTATTTGATAATGTCATCCTCTGTAAAAACAAAAAGATTATAAGGAAATGCTTTATTATCATTGCTCACAGTGGTGGCTTTCTGGTTTTCAAAATCCAACAATATGTCAAATGCTTTCAGAACTCTAAGAACTCTAAGAGTTCTTTCATCAAGTAATTTACAGTCATAGCAGGCTGTCATCTGCTGGTGTGCATGTGCATTTTCCATTTTTTATTGCCCTTTTCCACAAAAAGGAAAAAAAGAAAAGCATCAGAATGTTCTCTTGTCAAATGAAAAGAAAAAAATAGGAGAGAAGGACTGCAACATGAGTAGGGAGTTGTTATTTATTTGGCTTGTTGAGGGTAAAGTTCAGATGATTACCTCGAATGTCGCAAAGCTTTGCCTGTCAGCCTTGATATATAACGAGAATTTGTTGGTAGACATCCAAAGGGAAAATTGCTTTGAGTTCTTGCATTGAATTTCAGTGTGCTGTTTCTGTTTGAGAAAATGAGTAGTGGTTCAGTGTGGGCATATGTGTTGAGCTGTAACCAAAACCTGCAGTGCTGGGACAGCAAGAAGATGCCCCTGTGTCTGTGCCCACGTGGAGCCTGGCCATGTCATTGCTTATCAGGCACCAGCCCATCTCTTCATGATCACTCTGAGAACAAATGCATTCCTTCCAAAATACCATTCTTCTGTGATTCTTCTATGAGGCTTAAATATTGCAGTACAGCCTTCTTGTCACTTATTTTAGGAAAAAAACTGCTCAGACCTCTTAAATAATCTAATCTTGTCCATTTGTTTAATTCTGCTAGATTTTTCTTTCTTTGTTGCAGCCTTAAGAGTTGTGCTTCAAATTTTCACAGTGGTTTACTACTGTCTTGGGGTGATTTTATGATACACTATTCTCTAATCATCTGCTTTATGCCCAGAAAATGGCTGCTGTAGCTTTAAGATGAACCAGTGGGATGGGGCTGGAGCCTGAGAACCCTGAGTGGGCTCTGTTGAAACTCTCTCACCAAGGCTGCGGCATGGATGATTACTTCATTGCCTTTGCTGGATTAGTTTTCGCCAGCTTAGGCAAGAAGCTTCTGGGTTTTTTGAGGTTTTTTCCTTCCCCTGGCCTGGCAGCTCTTCGCTGGCAAATCCTTTTGGCAGCTTTTTTTGGTTTTTTTTCTTGAACTGTCTCGGTTTGGTTTTTTTTTTTTCATTTGGTCCAGGGAGCCTGTGAGGGTGGCCCCGGCCAGTCCAAACCCTGGGAAAGACCAAGCCAGCAAAAGAAGGGACATTAAACTCCACCAGCTTCACCTGCTGTGAGGAAGAGACCCATGCCAGAAATCCAACAGGTTCCCAGCTGCTGAGTGGACTCATTTTCTCCTCCCTTCCCTGAGACAATGAAGGGCAGCCACCATCTTTGCCTCTCAGCCACGCAGTCTGGTGGGGGGTGGGGGTTAAGGTTTTGAAATTTCAATCCTTTTCTGTGCCTTGCAGGCCCCCCTCCCCCTTTTTTTTTTGTTAATAAACAGTTCCTTTTTATTTCACTTTTGCCCACTGGTATCCATTTCTCTCATCGGCAGAAGAAAAGGGAGTTACTGAAGCCCTTTCTCTTTAGAGGAAATGCTCATTCCAGGGCATTTTCTCCTGAAAGTTGTCTCAAAACCGAGACAACTACATATATTTCTTTCTGAAGATTGGCAGTATATTAACACTGTGTTTTAAAAACAAATTGGAAAACTTCAGCTTGACTCTTAATTGAAGCTTTACTGATCATCTATCAGGATTCATTTTGCTAAAAATATAAATTAGTTCTCACTGGGTTGAATTGGCCCAAACCGGGCTAGGAAGCACTTCAGAGACAGAGTTAGAGAAGTGGGTATTTGCTTTATTCAGCGCGCTGGGTGTGGGGGAATCACTCCTCCAAAACCACACACCCCGGCGCTCCCTACAACACAGTATAATGGCTTAAATCATGAATATTCATTACATTCCTTGGGACAGGCGTGGTTATACAAATTATTTCTCAGAAGTCATTGATATCGTTAGCATATGTGCCACGCATGCGCTGTGTGTCCTGGTGGTGGCACTGAGGAAGGCTTCTCCTCTTCCTTGGGGGTCTTTCTGACGAAGATAAGTAGTCTTCCTCACAATGCACTTTTCACCTTTCTCCCTGGGGCGTGCGTAGTCCCTTGGGGAATGATTCAGCGGTTTCTGAGATGATCCTTGTCCCCTCTATCTTGACAAGATTAGGGCGAATCCGGCTTCTTAGGTTTTGTAATTTACATTTGCTGTTGGAATTAACATTTGCTGTCTCCTAATAGTTTACTGTGTTTACATGAGTTAGCTATTGACTGCCCCTTCTTCAGGGTAAATTTCAGCCATTTCTAATCTTTCCTTCTAATTTCTGTATTGATTTGAATTAATTGTTATTACAGGATTGCAAGCTCTTCCCTGTGACTGTCTAATGACTTTTACCAATGCTCTATCACACTTGCTTTGAATTTTAACGATTCAGGAGATGGAGAGTTTTAACAGTAATTGCTGCCTAGAAAGGAAAGGTTTTCATTGGTTAAAAGTTATTGAATGTGCTGTTCTTTCTAAACATCAAAAATATAGGTTTGCTGATGGTGTTTTGTTTTTTAAGCTTACATTTTCAGTGTCTTGACAAAGTCACATTTTGACCTGAGCAGTATCCTGAATGGTCTGAGAGGTCCTGGTTGGAATCAAGAACTGGCATGGTTTACCTTATAGTTTGCTTGATTTTATGAGTGATTACCCACACATACCTTATCTCTATCTGCCATTGAAACCAGTTTTTAATTGTCAGGTCAGGAGGAGGATGGCAAATTTTCTCTTCTTACAGAATGCCCCTCCCGCTTGTGCTCTGTTGCCTGTGTAACATCAAGCCTCCCAGAGAACAGCTCAAGTGTTCTCTGGGTACATGACTTACCATAATAAGGTCATTGTTTTCTGAAATCTGTAATGTAATAGAAGTATAACTTCCTGACATCACATAATCTTACTGCTCAGCCAACTCTCTTTGAGATTTTGTTCCACTAGTAGATGAAATAGTGAATTGCAATTCAGAAGTAAATGGCATGTGGCTGAGGCAGTGAATTCAGCCATCAGCTGCTGGCGTGGGTTGTGCCTCTGCTTCTGTTGGTAAAAAGGGAGAAGCATTTCTGACACACTGGATGTTGTAAAAACGGATAGGAAAATGTTGCAAGTTCCTTTGACCAGTGGTGATTAGTTTAAAAAACATAGTCACTTTGCCACACTAGCACTTTTAGAGAGCCCATAATTGAGGCCCTTAATCTTTTTTTTTTTTTCCTGAGCAGTACACAGCAGGTTTTTATGGGGACTGAAGAGTCAAGTTCACTCACATAAAAGCACAGGCTAACAAAACCCCCATATTTCTTTTTCTTAAGGAAGCAGATGAACAAAAGAGGAAAGAGCAGAAAGTGGGGCAGGAAGGATGGAGAGAGAAAAGTTAGACACCAGTGTCAGATGGGAGGAGACTTTGGGAAGACTGAGACTGGTAACACTGCACTTCTTCCAAGGCAGATTTAGGATTGCTGACTTAAGTACTGTGTCATATTTCACCAAAATTCAGAATTTCAGCTAATCACCTTTGAATGTTTATTGCAAATACAGTTTATCCCAGCCCTGGGGGTAATAGGAATAGAGTTTAGAAGTAGGGGGAATTTTTGCATCTCTTTTGTTTCTGGGGTTTTCATTCTCTCTCATTCACAGAACAATGAAAAGTGCTAAAGTGGTTATGTTTGCAGGGAAAAAATCCTGAATATCTTGGCATAATTTTCCAAACTGGTGAATTCAGTGAGGAGCTATTCTTCATAGCAAGTTACAGATATCTCCTGGGTGACTCTGATAATCTAGGTAAATCGTAAAATTTATTGTCATGTAAGAGTTTAATTCCTAAGAGTATCACAGAAACTGTTTTATGCACAATTAGAGTAGGTACAGGTAATCTGCCTGGTATAGTTGCTTCCATTTAGTGAATTTCAGTGGTGTTTCCATGCAGCCTTTTAAGTAAGTTAATGTAAAACTCAGTTTCTAGGGCAAGTGATGATTTATGTGCCGGTATTTCCCAGTGTTTGCTCTTGAGATAGAAGACTGGTGGTTTAAACTGACTGAAAATGTTTCTTCCTTTTCTGTGTGACAGTTCATTAACAGATTATACACAGATACATCCTTACATAAAAATCAGATTTATCAACAAATATGTCAAACATTTAATCCCATTCACTTGATGAACACAAAAAAACCATGAAGGTGATTTATTATTTCCACTTGCTTTATCTTGCACGATCAAACTATAATCAATAAGAGCTGTTAGTCTTTCAAGTTAGAGATTTATAGACCTTAGTCATGGAGTAATAGCCAATATGTGCATAAAAATCAGTTTGAAAAGCCTTCACTTTTACATTCATGTGTCCTTGAGACACAGCTACCAAATTGGATTCCATATCACGACACAAACTGGATTATAATAATCTTAAATCAAAGAAATCAGAGGGGAAAATGGGTTTGTTAACCTAGCAACTGATTTCTTTTTCTATCTATGTCATACTGGAAATCTGGCTACTCAGCATTTTTAAAACTACGCATGTGAAACAGGCATTTCAGCACTTCTTCACTTGAGATCTCTTATCCCGTAGTGGTTTAGGTCTTGTTTTGTAGTGTGTCAGGATTAACACTGGGGCTTGCAAACAACTCAGAGCAAGCTGATTCCAGAGCTCTGTGTATTGTATTCATTTTTGTTGCAGTGATTTGTACAAGTTACAATTTCAGCTTGCAGTTTGCTATTATTATTAACAATAAGTTATGTTGTAACTTATAAATTGTTATAGTTCCTGTGACTTTGTCTCGCCTCAATTTAAATAATAGTGAAAAAGTTAAACTTTTTAACTTAAGGTTGCCTTACTTCAGAATCATAGATAAAATGAAAAGTTCCATTTTGGGGGGAGCTGTTGTTGCCTGCAGACTCAAGTTAATACTGTCATATCCATTTACCTTATATTTCATTGCTAGCTGTTTTTATTATCTTTGAGGAATCTCCTTTCTGGATTCCCAGATGATCCCTAATTTTTAATATGGAGAGTTGACAAGGAACTCTGCAATACCAAGAGGTAAAAAGGGGTTTTCAGCTACTCCAGCCACAAAAGTACTAGCTGTGGTTTAGCTTAAGGATTAAAGGCTTTGTACATATAGGTAAAGGGGTTGACAAAACTCTTAAGTTCTCAAAGTTAAGAGATGCACAAATCACCTGGGAGCAGAACAATTCCTATGTTCTTAAAAATATTCTCAGCCCAGCTTTGTGCATTTTAATAAAACAAGGTAAATTAGGGTTCATACAATATGCCTGAAGTCTCTGCTTTTCTAAACGCTGTGTTTGACAGGAATGATGATATTTTGACTGTTGAAGTTTCATTTTAACTCCCCAGGTGGGAGATGAGTACACTGAGAAAATAGTTCTAGTGTTTCCTTCCTTTTTGACACATTGTGGTAGACAGTTGGCAAACTGCTGTTATACTAATCCTTCCACTGCAGATAGTAAATCAAGTTTAGAGTAGTGTCTGTACAGCAGCAAATTAATTGCATCCTATCTCTGTGGGATGGTAGAGGCATTGCACTCAGAGTATGTGAGGTCAAGGCTATTAAAAAGTCCTAATTTTTGTGGACTTCTATTTATACATTATTTATTAGAATTACATAGTTGGTTCTATTTAAAACTGTCTTTTGGCTCATCATTATAGCCTTAAAGTGGAGATTTCCCGCTGAAATGATAAATACTAATTTTCTTGAAGTAAGAAATTTGAAGTTTTCTGCAGATGAGACACTTACTACGTAGCTGGGTCTAACCTTCCACTGTGTTTCAAGTCATGAAATTATGCAACCATTAACAGGTGCTTCTAGGTTTTTAACAAATGAACAGTTAAATTAAGTTACTAATCAGGCAAATCATACATTTAGTTTTCTTTTCAAAATGTTGTCATAATTACCCATCATACATCAACTGAGTGTTTAATCTCATTTCAACTGACAGCACTTTTTTCCTCTTTACATATACAAACTAATTTAAATTCTACTTTTATTCTAATATGTAAATATTTCTTTTTATTTTGCTGTCTGCTGCCTCATCAAAATGCGGTCACTAAATCTTTTCTTTTTCCTGAGAGAGTTCAAGAAGTGTTTGGACAATGGTCTCGGGCATATGGTGTAGTTTTGGGGCTGTCCTGTGCAGGGCCAGGAGTTAGATTTAACCATCCTTGTCCCTTCCTACTCAGGATATTCTATGATTTTCATTGATTTTATATCATTTGAGATAGTGTGTATATGTTCCACTCCTAGGGACACACCAAACTGAGTTTTAACACAAAGGGGAGAAAGAAAGTGTGAGATCTCTCCACTTCCCATTCATGTAAGAACCCTTGGAAATTGCTACAGATTGTTCAAACTTCTCTCTAGAAATAAATCTTTTCAGTTTTACCTTCACTGGTGGATGAGATATGAAACACCCATTGGAATAAAGGATGACATCTAAGATGAATTTTGATATATGAAGAGATAAATCTGCCCCTTCCAGGATTAGGACACAGGGAATAAATTGCTTGATTGTAGCTCCTTTTTATACTGGCTCTACCTTGAGGTAACAAGGCTCTCAAATTGGTGAACAACCAGTTCAGGTGCCCAAGAGCTGCAGCATTATCTACAGTCACACATATTAAAGCCTCACTGCTCTACCACTGATTCTCATCTGAAGAGAGAGAAACACCTAACTTTCAAGGTTCCAGAGGATTTGCTGAATTTGACCCATAATAGAAAACTCAAGCAACATTCTGTTTGGGACCAGGTCAACAGCTATTCAGTTAAACAAGAGAAGATAGTTGTAAAGATATTTATTCTGTGGTAATTTCTAGATGACAAAAATATTAAATAAAGTACTGATATGTGTTGGATGGGGTGGTAAGTTGAGAATCTGCAGCAATTTCTTCCCACCAGATGGGCTGTAAGTAGGTTGGAGTGCTGGCAGCTGATATTTAGGGTGTATCTGAAGAAAGCAGGAAAGTAGAAGCCAGGGGCAAACTGTAAAGTAGAGTGAATAGAAATTAATAGAGCAGTGAAAATAGGAACCTTGATAACATTTTCCTGCAATGTAACAACTGCAATTCCTAAATCACTTAACTCCAGGGGAGGATGCTTGTTCCACAACTGATGAGTGAGATATAAAGGGAAATATTTTTACTGGAGAGCCAGAGTTGTCCCACCACAAAGGGCATCCTAGTTTGAAATGTGATATAGCACAATGATATTACAAAAACCAAAGTCTATGTCTGGAGCAACAGCTGTGTTAAACTGATTTCTGCAAGGGTAATACAAATTCCACTTTATTAGAGTTTCTTATCCCCGTGACATGATGTGTGTGTCTTAAGGGGCTTGATGTCCGGTGTGCAGCTCTAGTTTTTTCTCTTTTTTTATTAATTTGTTTGACAATTTATGTTACACAGATTTTGTCACCTACTGTACTAAATCCTTTGGAGCTTGGTGAAAAAGAGAATATTTGTCCCTGTTCCATGAATACAGCTGATTTCTTCAGATTCTCCAGGGAGTAAATGGAGGAAAGTTTTCACTTTCAGCATCTGTGTGTTATTGCTGGCATCTGGCAGCCAGTGTGCCCATTGCTGGTAATAAACAAGATGCAAATATACTGCTTCATTTGTAGACTAATCTCCCTAGTTTGCTTCAAGTTTCCTCTTCTACCAGATGTCACTGAATTTAAGAGTAATTATTTGGCCTAAATGGACTCATGATTGTTACCTGACAGGGAAGCAGCTGGAAGAAGTATAAATATTTTCCTTTCATTTTAATACATGTTCATCTTCCGCTTATGTCTTTTCTGGGGTTAAATATGTGACTGATTCATTCCAGGTCTGTATGGTCACAACTGGGGACTTTTTCAGTCCTCAGCTGATGTTTACTGTAGCTTTACCATGTCAAAATTATTGGGTACTGTTTGCTCCAATGGCTGCTAGTATTTTCTTGTATAAATGTTCATTACCAGTGCTTTCAATGAGCATTTCTCTACTCTAGGTCTAAAGCAGTTATTTAAAATTAAATTTCCCTTTTGGTGATATTTTCTGTGTTTCTATTCCATTTCCTTCTCTGTACTTAAAAGAGACAGCAGTCTGGCATGGCATACCTAGACATGATTAGCAGTTTCTCTTAGGGATTTCTGACTGGCTAGGAAAGCAGGTAAATCCAGCCTGACTCCTCAGATCCTGTCTTCTTATTAAATCAGCTGCCATACATTATTTCTAAACAAGTCTTGCACCCACTGAGTGAGTTTTGCAAGCACTCCATGTTTCAAGAATCTGAAGAATATCTAATATGTGTGGGGCTTAGTTTATTTATAAAATTAGGTAGAAAACATAAAAGAATCAGCGTAACAGCTCCAAACTCACTCACGTGCACAGGATGGAAAAAACTTTACATATAATGCAACATATTCTTTGCAGTTTGTCCTCAGCAAAGGCTGGAGCTTGGGTGGGCTGGTCCCTAGCCCCCTGTGCTTCCCAAGGCAGTGTCCCCTGCAGCCATGCCCCGCTGTGCCTACATTTGGGGAGTCTGGAGTGATGGCACAGGTGGTGCTGGCTGCCTTCCTAAAATTTGTAGCCGTACTGTACTGTGTTAAGAGGGTCAGCACCAGATTGAAAAATTATGAATGCTTTGGTGCTGCTTCATCTCATTACACTTTGATCAGAGGTAAATTAATTTGTATTTTAGGCCTATCCTTCAAGTATAAGGCTCTACAGATGCTATTGAATGATGTGTCACCAGATTTTTTATGACAGTGGTTTCTATTGTCTGATATAAATAAATTCAGCAGACCAGGTCTGTGTTACATCTTGCTTTCTTCTTGAATTGTTTGTACCTTCCCTTACAGAATGAATAAAGTGTTTTGTCTTCTACTACCGAGCAAATGTCACATAGTAACTGAGCATTCTGAAAAATTCAATCAAATGTGTCTGCATATTTAGGGAATAAATAGATTATAATTCCATAAAGGGTATATGTATAGCTGAGAGAGAAGGGGGAGGTGCAGAGGGGACAGGCTTTTACTCCATGTGGAAACTGACCTTTTTTCCCTTACGTGAATCTGTGTGCAAGATCTCTCTCAAGCTACATGTATTGGTTGTTTTCCAAAAAGAGGTATTAAAAACTTATCGTTTGTTATTCTGCCAGTTGCTGGGAATAGGACCCTCCAGCAAAAGAGGCTTTTATCATATTTGTGTGTTTTTTATGATGCATGGATGATATGGGTTTTTTATGTTGTTTATCAATGATATTTACATTTCAGTTGAGGGGGGAAGTTTCTTTGGTGATGCTAGGGGCACAAGCATAGGTTTGGCAATTCTCTCCTGTGGTACTGGTGATAATTTTGTGTTTCATTTCTCTTATGGAGACTATTGACTTGAGATCAGATATGTCAAAAGGAAATCTATTTTTTTTAATTAAAAAATTATGTTCAATTTCTATTGATATTCTATGTTACAGTCACAGGTTCAGGCGTATATTTAACACCAGGATGTATTTGTGAGTGGCATATTTATAAAAGCAAATGTGCAGCTCAAAGACACTTTAAGAAATGCAAGAAAAGAGACTGTGATGGATATAGTGGATCTTAGCCAACATTTTCAACTACTCCTGAATGCAGGCTAAGAAGTGTTGTGGTGGCCCAGCCCCCTTCTGGGCTGTGGCATGTAGCTGCCACTCAAATTGAGGCCATCCCTGACGCTGCTCTGCAATGGTGACGTGTCCTCAGGCAGAGGGGACACAGCGTCCTTCCGCAGCAGGTCCGCGTGCGACCTTGCGGTGGGGCAGGTGAAAGCCAGGCGCTGGCTCCTTGCCGCTGCAAGCACGTTAGAGCTAAGTGGTAAAGGCGCGTCGCCAAAGGCGAAGGAAGGAGGGACCTCCTGTTCAGCTATTCCACAGCCCTTTATTGAGAGGAAGGGTCGTGAAGGGAACTGAAGCAGGGAAGGCGCAAAACGGAAGGAACATCAGACTTTTAAACCGGGGAGGGTCCAAGGTACCAGCCAATAGGAAACAACAGTGGAGGAGGGATAAAGGGTGTAGAACCAATACAAACGCTACAAGGGTAGGAGTGACACCTGGGGAACCAATCAGAACACAAAACTAAGAGAACTTTCTGGAACTGGGGCGGTGGCCTGGTCTCTGAGGCCGCCCAGGAGGAGATGGTTCAGCCCTCCGTCCCGCCCACGGATCCACCCTCAGGATCACTATCATGGGCGGGGAAATCCACCCAGGTGATGTCATTGGCCTGGGTGGCAGCCACATGCCACAGCCCCGAAGGGGGCTGGGTCACCGCAACATCTCCTCCCTTTTTATTTAATATTGAAAATAATATTTGCTTAAAACAACTCAAAGAAATGATAATCAAAACGATGACAAAAATGACCCAAAGTAGGGATCAAAGAATTGAGCCCACCCATCCTGTGAGTCCCCAGCCAGAGAACAAGCCCTGTAACCAGTCAGCGGAATCTTCCTTAACTTGGTGAACAAGTTCTTGCATCTTTCGTAGCGCAGTTCTTACGTCTGGAGCCCTTGATGTTAGATTGAAACAGCAAAGACCCTCAAACTCCTGCAGTCGTGGTGGTGTAGGAGGAGTAGGTAATCTATGGCAGCCCGGTTTTGTAGTGTCGCCCTCCTGGTCGTTTCCTCATCTTCTAGGAGGTTGCTGATAGCGGCTGAAGTCAAATTTGCTTGCTTGACCACCCAGCATTCAAGGTGACCCAATTCGCCTAATGATTTAGCCGCTGCTGCCCAGGGCAGGACAGAGACTGCGGCACGTTTTGGATGCGACCAGTGCACAATTTCGGAATCGCAGTCCTCATCAAATTCTTTCAGATTCCTTTTTGGTCTAGCCAGATTGGATTTATTTTTGCCTTCTAGAATTTGCTTCATGCTGGGTGCAAACAGCGTCAGCTGCCCAAAGGTGCATGGCCCTCCGAGAAGACGAGAGGGGATGCCGGCCCAGGCATGACCGCCACAAATTAAAAAATGGCCTTTAGGGAGCTGGCGGGGTTTGGCATCCAGGGTGGAGGCCATTGCCACATGGGCAATGGCCTTACACCACTGGTCGGCCTGGTATCTGGTTTTGTGTTGGGCAACAGAAATATATAGCTCTTTTTGGGAAGGTGGGGAGTACTGAAACTGAACACAAAAGGACGCTGAGGTGGCTCCGAGGATTTCTAATTCGCAAGGCTCACGGGGTAGCACTGGGAGGCCTTTAACCCAGTCCCTCCAGAGGACCAGGGGGTTGACAATTGGGACCTTCACAGTCCTCATGACAAATGACCTGGCCACCCTGTGAGTCTTGCGATTCATATCCTTAACTGAGGAGAGCAAACCAGAGGGGTATTCGGTGATGTTGATCGGGATCCCCACCAAGCAGGTTGACACAGGATCTTCCGGGGCTGCCGTGTTCAGACAGATGCTGTCTTGGTGGAGGGTCTTTGCTAATAGGGTCCAGACGTTTTCTCTCGGCTGAGGGACAAGCCACGAGGTGATGCTCATGGACAGGCAGAGGATCACGAAGATGGTTAGCATCCTTCCTGCCATTTTTCGGATGGGTAGGCCAATTCTATAATAAGAGAAAAGACAAAAATGTAAGCTTTCAAACAAAATAGGCAAAATCAAAAGATTGGTCCCTCCAGGCCCCGCCTTTTTCAAATGAAATGCAGGGTGATTTGTGGATCAGGGGAACGGGGTAGGGTCCGGAGGAAGGAGTTCCAGGAGTCGAGAAGAGGTAAGTTCATTGGGATTC